>JBAMBJ010002116.1:0-68728 GCA_037043495.1 Drosophila recens
GGTATTTAACATAATTCGAGACAGTGCGCGGCTCGAATATGCTGCCTTTTCCTGCACCGATGCCAAATGCTCCCGGAAACTTAGGCGAGTGTCAATAACCACACCCAGGTACCGGATGGCCCTTTTTGAGGTCACGACGCTGTCTCCAACTCTGATGCGTGCTGTCTCCACCTTCTTCCTGCTGCTAACGAGAACAGCCTCTGTCTTATGCGCTGCCAGTTCCAAGCCTACTGTGCGAAGCCACCGGATCACTAGCGTAGTTGCCTCGCTGCAGATGTTTTCAACGTTGTCTAGATGTTTTGCCACGACCACAAGAGCGACATCGTCCGCGTATCCGACTATTTGGCAACCTCCGGGTAGTGCCAGACGCCAGACTCCGTCATACATAACGTTCCATAGAACAGGCCCCAGGACTGACCCTTGAGGCACGCCTGCTGTAACGTCATGTGACATTGATCCATCTGTGGTGGAGTATTGCAGGTGCCTGTTGCCAAAAAAGCTCCTCACTATTGCGTAGAGGTACTGCGGGATTCCAAAAGCTCTGAGCGCGTCGAGTATGCTTCCCCAGTCTGCCGTGTTGAAGGCATTCTTAATGTCCAAGGTGGCAATGAGACAATATTGCTTGCTTCCGCCTTTCCATCTGATTCCTTCTTTGGCTTTTGACGCGATCTCCGTCACCTTCCGAATTGCGTCGATAGTGGATAGTGATCTCCTGAAGCCAAATTGGTGTGGCGAGAGCCCACCACCGTTGCTGATTGCTGTTTCTAGCCTGGAGCAGATGAGTCGCTCGAGAGTCTTTCCCAAAGCATCAATTAGGCAAATCGGTCTATAAGACGACGCTTCTTCAGCCGGCTTTCCGGGCTTCGGAATAAGCACCAGCTTTTGAAGCTTCCATCGATCAGGGAAAAAGCCTTCACCGCCCGATTCTGTATGCCATCTGGACCAGGAGCCTTTCCAGACTTCATTCTCCGTGACGCTGCGAGAATTTCGTCAACGGTGACTGGCTGAATTTCGAAAGGTATTGGGTAGCCGCTTCTTGATTCAAGGCTGTCCTCTCGGAGTGGGAAAAGTGTTTCCACGATTTCTTTAAGGCGCAATGGATCGCTCGGTGATTCCAGTCTGTTGGCATAAATTCGTTTGACCACCGTTTTATACGCCTTGCCCCAAGGATCGTGATCAGCAGAATCGCACAACTGCAGAAAGCACTCTCGCTTGCTGGAGCGAATCGCATTTTTTAAAGCACACCTCGCCTCTCTGAAACTCCGTTGAAGTGCCGGCCAGTTTATACTGTTCCTTCTTCTCGCACGCTGATATTGCCGTCTTGCAGATAAGCAGCTTGATCTCGCTGCTGCTATCTGGTCATTCCACCAGAAAGCTGACCTATGATGCCTTTTATACTCCTTACTTGTCACCATGCTAGCGTCACACGCCTGCTTGAGATGCTGTGCCAGTTGATCAGACATATCCTTAGCTGAGCCGTAAACCTGCAGGCTGCCCATCGCATTTGCAAAAGTTTGGCAGTTAAGTGTGCTCTCCTTATATGCCCTGCCACAGGACACTTGACACCGGTCCCGCCTGTCTGTTGACCCAATAGAGAACAAAATCGGCTCATGATCGCTCGCTGTAAAATGACCATCTACGCGCCATTTCGATGATGGGAACAGGCAGCTGCTGACAAAAGTAAGGTCGATGACCGAACCTCTTCCGGCACGGCTGAAAGTGTGCTGGGAGCCTTGGTTTAAAAGTGCTAAATCCAGGGCCGCAAATGTTTCGAGCAAACATCGTCCTCTTGCGTTAGTGAGAGTGCTTCCCCACTCCAGGGCCCAGGCGTTAAAATCACCGGGAATGATGACCGGACTGTTGCTCCGTGCGTCAATAGCAATCTCGTCCAGCGCGTTGCTGAATTCCTGGTAGCAGAGGCTCGGAGGCAGGTAGCAACTATACACCCAGCAGTCGTCCAGCTTTGCTCTAACGAAGTGAGTTGATCTCAATGTTGATGCAAGTTGCCTTGCACGCTCCCCGCAGTTCCAAATTGCTGCCTTTCCTGATGTGCTCTGGATCCAGTTCCCACTTAGTTTGCATCTATATGGCTCGCTTAATATTGCCACATCCACATTTAACTCTTGTACAGTATGCGTTAGCAGGTCCTGGGCAGCCTCACAGTGATTCAGATTGAGCTGTACGAAACTAATCATGGCTTTTGTTGTGCGCTTTTCCTCCTTTTTTCACAGCTGTTGGGCAACGCAGGCTCCCTGCAATGTGGCTTGACTGTTTCCCACTTGCTGCGCAGAGGAAACATTTAGCCTCGTTGGTGCACTCGCGAGCCTTGTGCCCGCTGTTACCGCACTTGAGGCACCAGCCGCTCCTATCAACTGGGGACGTGCACCTTGCTGCAATATGGCCAATCTCAAGGCATCGGAAACACCTAGTTGGCACGTTTCTTGGCACACTCCTGCACACTGACCATGCGATTTTTAATTTCCCTGCTTGGAGGGCTTTCTCAGCTGCTGCGAGAGGCAGGCTGATGATAGCGCTCTGGGTTCCGCCAAAAGCTGGGCGCATCCTTTTTATAGATTTCGCTTGTAGCTCAACATCGAGCTGCGACTTGAACGCAGATATTAGGTCCTCTGCCGAGGACAACTCATCAAGGTCTCTCACCTCAATCGGTATTTCCTGCGTTAGGGCCCGTGTCTCTAAGTTGCCACCAAGTGCCTGGCCAATCTCGTCCCGAAGTTGGCACAAGTTTTCTGTCAATGACCCTTTTAGTTCCAGGAGCAGATCACCCTTCGCAGTTCGTCTGACTTTACGAACGTTCTCGCCGGCGGCTTGCAGCTTCTCGTTTTGGCTTCTTGTGACCATCTTCAGGATATCGCTGTATGATATATTGCCCTTCGCCTCAATCAGTATAGCGTCTGGTCGAGGTTTAAGGTGACGCATAGTTCCTGGCTCTTGCATCGGCTTAGAACGATTGCTCGTGGATTGTCGGCTCTTGACGAGTGTCCAGTCTTCCTTGTCCTGTGGGACTGCTACTCCAGCTTCCTTCGCAAAAGGACCTTGGCGCCTGGGCTTCTTCGACGGAGTCTTACGTGGTCCCGGCAGTGATTCTCTCATCCTTTTTGGCGTGCCCGCCGGACCAGACGATTCCCCAATTGCTCCCGCGGTTTTTCCACGCCGCTGCTCTAGGGAGGGCGTAACCTGCACTTCGACTTCTGCAAGGATTGGAGAGCTCAAGGAAGTGAGCAACTTCTGGAACTCAACTATCTTTGCTAGCTCATCCCTCATGGACAAAGTTATGTGTCGTTGTCCACCAAAGAGCGCTGAGAGAGCATCAAGTGCAGCTCCCATTGACTTTAATGTTTCTTTGAACGACGCATTTTCCTCGCTTATCGCCTGAGTTGTAGGTGATTTCCATCTGGGACTTTCCCGATTCTGACTAGCCGCCTGTGGAGGTGGTGTGCGCTGCAGAATGGGACGTTTTAAAAACGGTTGCGCCAATTCGTCCGTCATGCTACAAACAAGTTCTCTAGTGCAGTCCCGCGGTGGCCAGAGATTTCTCTCGGCTTTTAACCGGTGAGGGTTATACCGCCCGGACTCGGTCACCAGAGCCCCTTAATATGAGCACCGCCTCAGCGGAAGGGGTTGGATTGGTCGGATCCGTGACCTTTATCTCTTTTTTCTGCACTAGAGAAAAGTGTATGTGAAAGCGTTTAAAAGTTCCAGCAGCTCCTGAAAGTATGCAACGAAACTCGCTCTGACTGCTTTAAAACTGCTTGCTTTCCCTCTCGACTGCTTGCTGCACTGCTGGACTGCTTACTGCACTGCTGTCTCTAAGCTTGTAGTCAGCTGATCGTGGCTTGATGCAGCTCTGCTTAGATACTTCGCTATGCAGCACTGTCGTCAGCTGATGACTGCAAATTTGTCGCAAGTCACTGCTACACAAAAGAATCGGCGCAAATGCTGTTTCTTAGTGTGCAGTAAACAAAAACAAAACACTGGGCTGCGAATTCCTCACCTCCCTCTGCCAACGCACCGTCGACAGATGCTGGAGCTTCCGTGATCTCGGAGAACCAGGAATCTGGACCAGGACCAGTGGCGACTCCTACAGGTGAGTGCTCTTTCCCGAAAACAAAAGCCAGGTAACACTGACAACGTTCTGTTTTAGATCTGCGAGGCTATAATTCGCTGGACAACGGGACGATTGAAAAACGCGTCCGCTCTCCTTCAAACAAAAAACTCTCTCTCAAAAAACTCTCTCCACCTGTTTTAGAGGGGGTGTCAGGGGCTATTTGAGAAGTGAACTTTAGGGTGCTTTCTTTTTTTGCTTCTCTTAGGGTGCGTCTAAAAAGGGCGTTTGCTCTTCTGAACTCTATAATATTTTCAGTTGAAATGTTGTTTTTAAGATTGCGCCACTTTTTCGTTTTTGCGTTCCGTAACCTTTGAAGGTCTTTGTTCCACCAAGGAACCTTGTTTTCCTGTGTTGTGGGGTGGGATTGGGGGATTGATCTGTGGGCGCTGGATATAATTATTTTGTGTATGGTGGCTGCTTCTTGGTTTATGTTAGTGCTAGTTTCTCGCTGTGTTGTGTATTTTTCTGTTAACTCTGAGAAGAGTTTCCAGTTGGCTTTTTCGGTGATGAAGTGTGGTCTTGGGGTTGTAGTTTTGGCGTGTGGTGTGTTGGATGTGAATAGGGTTATGATAATAGGGAAGTGGTCGCTGCCAAACAGATCGTCTGCCGTGTTCCATGTACTGTCAATGTAAAGGGTTGGGCTTGTAAAGGTAAGGTCGATATTTGTAAGTGTGTTGTGTGTGCTTAGGTGTGTTGGTGATCCGTCGTTTAGTAGGGTGTAGTTGGATTGGGATAGACATTTTTCGAGTGTTGTGCCTCTTTTGTTATTCGTTTTTGCGCCCCAACTTCTGTGCCAACCGTTAAAGTCGCCTGTGACTACGGTAGGTGCGTTAGAAGATTCAAGAACGGAGTAAAGGTTTTTTCGAAAATGTTTGGTTTGGAGCGATGTAGGCTGATATCAGTCTAAATTTGAGCTTAGACGTGATTTCTGCACATATTGCGTCGAAGTCGTCTTTAAGGAAAATTTCTCGGGCTTGTATAGATTTGTGTATTAGCAGAGCAACTCCTCCTTAGGCATTGGAGGTGTTTTTTTCTATTAGTATGTAGTTGATGGGTATAGGTAAGTGGTTAGTACAGTTTATATGTGTTTCTTGTAGGGAGATTATGTGGGGTGTGTGTTTTTTTATTATTAATTGTAGTTCCCTGTAGTTATTTAAGTATCCGTTAATGTTCCATTGAATAATTTTTAAAGACATTTGATCAAAATTGAGAAAAGAAGTTTTATGTTTTACGAGTGGAATAAGATAACTACAGTTTTTATATTGTGTCGCTTTCGCTATTGTTCGAATATTTGGTCTTGCTTGAGGCTTTGGTTTTTGTTTTTATGTATGTTTAAGGGGCTTTAAGAGAGGTGGAGAGATTGTTTGATTTATCTTTGGAGTATAGTTTTAGTTTTGGGTCTTCGGTTAGAAGTGATGTGTATGGTTTGTTTACTGCGCTGTTGAGATTGATGTTGTCGGTATCCATTTCGTCTGATTCGAGTGGTTCAGTTCGGTGTGTAGATGATGGTGATGGTGTTGCTGCTGATGGTGTTGTGTGAGTTGCTGGTTTGAGTGTGCCTTGTCTGTGGGGTGGTGGTGTAGCTGTGATGATTTGGTGTTTCAAGTGTGTAGCTCTAGATGAAATTGTGGGTTGGGTGTTCAGCTGTGTGTTTGTAGGCATGTGTGTGTTTGGTGCTTGTGCTTTGGTTGGTTGTTGTGTTGCATTAGTAAGGGTATTGGCGTAAGATGGTCTATCATGTTGGCCGTGCCGGTATTGATAAAAGTTGAGTTCGGTTTTGTGGTCTACTTTTTCTGTGATTTTAATGTTGTTTTAGGAACGCGGGGCACTTGCGGTCGATGGGGCTGTGTTGGTGGTCGATGTCTGGATTGTTACTGCAGTTTAGGCAGCTTTTTTGGTTAAAGCATCTTTCGTTGTCGTTTGTATGTTTTGCATTTGAGCAGTTTATGCATGTTTCTATGCCTTTGCAGATTGGAGTTGGGTGACCAAAACGGAGGCATTTTCTGCATCGCAGGGGTAGTGGTATGTATGGGCGGATGCGTACTGTTTCGTAGCCGATTCTAAGTTTTTCGGGGAGTTTGTGTGTTCCAAAAGTGATTATTATGAGTCCGGTTTCTGTGAGCGTGGTGTTATTTTCTTCGGTGTTAGTATTTGATGATTGTTTTTTTAATATTTTTTTTACTTCTGTTACATTTTGTGTTTTTAGTTCTAGTAGAATTTCAGTTTCGCTTATGTTTCGCAAATCGTTGCTGTATATGACTCCCTTGCTGGAGTTGAGTGTTTTGTGTTCAGTGACAGTGATTTCTATATTTGTCATTTGTTTTAGTTTCAGTAGTTTTATGGCCTGCATTGTATTTTTTGTTTTGATTAAGAGTGCACCGTCTTTTGTTTTCTTGCATGTCTCGACTTCCCCATCGCAAGTGTGGTCTATGGTTTTTTTGATTATGAACGGTGAAACGTTGTCGAAATTGTTGTTGTCGTTTCTTCTTATCGTCATGTATTTCGGTTTGGCAGCGTTTGTGTTGTTGGATTTCACTCCGTATGTTCTTATGTCAGGTGGTTCGTGCATGTTTGTTATTGTTGGGCTTGTGCCCGCTATAACTGTTGCTGCTGCTTTTGTTGTTGTGTTTTTTCTTTACGTTTTGTGTTAGAAGTTTGTTTGTCTCGCTGATGTTAGTTGTGTTTTCTGATTGTCGCGGTTAATGACTCTGTTGTAACACGTCTTGTCTCTGCGGAGGTTGAAGTGGTACTGATATACGAACTTTATTTCGTTGTTTTGGTTAATAATTTCAAATTTAAACAGCAGATCAAATGAGTTGCTATAAAAGAACTAGGCAAATATCGGAACTAGCAGCTAACAGAACAGTATGGCAACCTTAGCTCTGTTAAAGCAACAGGGCAAAGTTAACATTAGGAGCAGCATATTGTCCTGCAATTTTTCCGATCTGGTAGCTCTTTTTTTATGCTATAAAAGCAGCGAAAAAGCAGCGCGTCATTCTCTTTGCAAAAATTTTCTGGCCGACACACGATCGTGCATTAATTGATTAAATATATCAAGATTCAAGCAGCTTTAACCTGCAAAGTTCTCGGAAGACGTTTTGGGATTAGTGGATTAGCGACGAACCGACGCGCATTAAGGTAATTAACGAATTCAGCAGTTGGCAGAATTTACATTGTTTTTTTTTGCCACCAGGTCTTTTCAACCCCCAAAGGTTAGCTGCATTGGGCTACCTTTGGACGAGATCGTTTTGTTTGCAAGCAACGCATCTTCCTTGGCTCTGGCGGCTTCAACGCCAGCAGCCAATTGCAAAGTTGCGAGGGGCCAAAAGTGCCAATTGGATGTACCGGCGAAGAAGCGCTAGACGCGCAGCCGCCATCTTTTTTTCTAACCTCAGAAGAGGTACATTGACCTCAAGTGATTGCAGCGGTCTTGCTGAGTCACTCAAGAGTCGTCACCGAGGGATCAGTGGCAGCATCAGGAGTAGCAGCATTATATTTTGGTGCAACAGCGCTGAAAGCGCAGATCAGCTGTTTTAGCAGCCGCAGCTGCCCAACGAGGGAGATTGCAGTCAGCAGTGTGTGTGTGCGAATAGTAATTAGTGGAAAATGTGTTAGAGCAGCCAAAGTTGTGCAGAGAGAAGAAAAGTGGGCTTAGGTATTTGCAAAATTAAAATTTAATATGAAGAAAACATGTGTAATGAACAGACTGCAGCTACTGTAACACCCATGTTTCCATTGCCCCACATCTGTGCGGCAAATAAGTAAGGTCACAGGTTAGCTCGAACAAAAAAAGACTAAATCTGCTTGAGAGGGTTTTCTGGACAGAATAGAGGTCGACGGGTGGATTCCCTGGCTTTGGCTAGCAAAACAGCCTGTGGGGGGGTTCTTTTGACATACTCTTCCACACTCTCCTCATTACAATTAAATTTATAAGTAATCTGGGAAATCCTTGCCACAATTCATAAACACCGAAGTTAAAGAAGAAAACGAACGAAAAGAGATCGAGGGACAAAACAACACCAAGTGTAATCACGAAAACAATATTTGGTCCATGCTATTAAGGTGAAAGTAATAGCATGTCGCGTCACAACCTCACGCCTATGAGTCCTTTTGCGCGATATAATTTCATCAGACTCCCTAAAGTTCCTTTTTACCTCATCCTTGCCTTACGAAAAACTAACCAATTACTCCATGTTCAGAAATAGACGACACATTAGACAAAATTCAATACAAGATATTTATTCCTAAACATAATTCCTATCCGAATCAATCCATAAACAATTTCAGTTCTAATCACTCTCGACAAAATACAAATATGGGAAAATATAAAATATAGTTTTACATAATGGAAGTTAAAGTTAATGTTTTACATTATTTATTTTTTTGCTTTCTTTTTCAGCAATTTTTGTTTTCCAAAATTTCAACCAAGTCGTTTTAAAATATTTTTACAATTTTGACTTGTGTTTTTATTTCAATGCACAATTATTTCATTGATTTGCTGCTTTTTCTTTATAAATTTTTAAATTGCTTCTTCTTACTTTTACAAACTTTCTTTCATTTGATTTTAAATAATAATAATAAAATTTATTTTTGAATTTATTTTAAATTGGGTATGTGCATTTCATTATTTGGCAAAATAGAAGCTTTTTCTTTAGTTGTGCATGTGCATTGATTGAATTTTACAATTTTAATTTTTTTCTTTCTATTTCATTTTAAGTGGGTCTCTTTAAAATTTTCTTTCAGTGTAAGAGGGAACAAAAAGGTATTTTTTTTTTTAAATCAGCTGTTAGCTGAGATTCACTCGATTGTATTCATAAATATTTTTCAATTTAAATTAATCTGCTTTCAATCGCAAACTGGCCAAAAAGAAAAGCTGCGCGCGCACTTATGGACAGGTGATTTTCTTTACAATTCAATTTACTTTAATTTTGTTTTCACATTTTCCTTTTATATTTTCACTTTGTCACATAAGTTGGCACTTCACTTCTCTGGTTGTACAGAATACGTTGAACTTTACTTTACTTTTCTTGCAACACCTTTCTGGTGTGTTCACTCACCCCTAGAAATCCTGATGAAGCGCTCCATAGGTCTCCAGATGATGTTGTGTCGTGTGTGGTTAGTTAGTATGTTCTCTAAGTGTTAGCAGCAGAAATGGCAGTTGAAAATTAAATAAATATAATCGATATATAAAATGATTAGAAAAGTTTAACCTTTTGTTTCCTCTTTTACTTTACTATTTTATTACTTTTTCTCATGCACTTTTGATATTCTCTTTGATTGGCATGTTTTTTTCAATTAATAATTTTTTTTAACTTTACACAACTTTTCAATTTAAAAATTGCCTAAGCCCACTGTAGCACAATTCTTGCTGATCTAACACATATTTTCACCAAACTCTACACACACACACACTGCTGACTGCAATCTCCCTCGTTGAGCAGCTGCGGCTGCTAAAACAGCTGATTTGCGCCTTGGGCGCTGTTGCTCCAAAATATAATGCTGCTACTCCTGCTGCTGCCACTAATCCCTTGATGACGACTCTTGAGTGACTCAGCAAGCCTGCTGCAGTCACTTGGGGTCAATGTACCTCTTCGGAGGTTAGGAAAAAAAGATGGCGTCTAGCGCTTCTTCGCCGGTGCGTCCAATTGGCACTTTTGGCCACTCGCACTTCGCAATTGGCTGCTGGCGTTGAAGCCGCTAGCGCCAAGGAAGATGCGTTGCTGGTAGAAAGCGATCTCATCCAAAGGTAGCCCAATACAGCTAACCTTTGGGGGTTGAAAAGACCTGGTGGCAAAAAGATCAATGTAAATTCTGCCAAGTGCTGAATTCATTATTTACCTTAATGCGCGCCGGTTCGTCGCTAATCCAATCAAATCCACAAAGACTTCCAAGACTTTTCAGGTTAAAACTGCTTCAATCTTGATATATATGATAAATTAATGCACGATCGTGTGTCGGCCAGAAAATTTTTTCAAAGAGAATGACGCGCTGCTTTTTCGCTGCTTTTATAGCATAAAAACAGAGCTACCAGATCGGGAAAATCGAAGGACAATATGCTGTTCCTAATGTTAACTTTGCCCTGTTGATTTAACAGAGCTAAGGTTGCCACACTGTTCTGTAAGCTGCTAGTTCCGATATTTGCATAGTTCATTTATAGCAACTCATATGATCTACTGTTTAAATTTGAAATTAATAACAAAACAACGAAATAAAATTCGTATATATTAATGGACACTACACATGCCAATCAAAGAGAATACGAAAAGTGCATGAGAAAAAAATAATAAAATTGTAATGTAAAAGAGGAAACAAAAGGTTTACATTTTTCTAAATTATTTTATATATTTTTTTATCGATTGTATTTGTTTAATTTTCAATTGCCATTTCTGCTGCTAACACTTAGAAAAAATACTAACTAGCCACAACACAACACAACATCGTCTGGAGACCTATGGAGCGCTTCATCAGGATTTCTAGGGGTGAGTGAGCACACCAGAAAGGTGTTGAAAAAAAAAGTAAAGTAAAGTTCAACGGATTCTGGACAACAAGAAAAGTGAAGTGCATACTTATGTGACAAAGTGAGGAATAAGTTAAAAAACGGAAAAAAAGAAGAAAAGTTTAAGAAAATTATGTTGTAAATCAAATCACCAGTCCATAAGTGCGCGCGCAGCTTTTCTCTTTGGCCAGTTTGCGATTGAAAGCAGATTAATTTAAATTGAAAAATATTTATGAATACAATCGAGTGAATCTCAGCTAACAGCTGATAAAAGAAAAAATACCTTTTTGTTCCCTCTTACACTGAAAGAAAATTTTAAAGAGACCCACTTAAAATGAAATAGAAAGAACAAAATTAAATTAAATGAAAGTAAATTTGTAAAATTAAGAAGAAGCAATTTAAATATTTATAGAAAGTAATAGCTGCGAATCAAAGAAATAATTGTGCATTGAAATAAACACAAGTCAGAATTGTAAAAATATTTTAAAACGACTTGGATGAAATTGAAAAACAAAAATTGCTGAAAAAGAAAGCAAAAATGAATAATGTAAAACATTAACTTTAAGTTCCATTATGTAAAACTATATTTTATATTTTCCCATATTTGTCCATGGGTAGGGCATATACTTTTGTCGAGAGTGTTTAGAAATGAAATTGCTTATGGATTGATTCGGATAGGAATTATGTTTAGGAATAAATATCTTGTATTGAATTTTGTCTAATGTGTCGTCTATTTCTGAACATGGAGTAATTGGTTAGTTTTTCGTAAGGCAAGGATGAGGTAAAAAGGAACTTTAGGGAGTCTGATGAAATTATATCGCGCAAAAGGACTCATAGGCAGGGTGGGTTGTGACGCGACATGCTATTACTTTCACCTTAATAGCATGGACCAAATATTGTTTTCGTGATTACACTTGGTGTTGTTTTGTCACTCGATCTCTTTTCGTTCGTTTTCTTCTTTAACTTCGGTGTTTATGAATTGTGGCAAGGATTTCCCAGATTACTTATAAATTTAATTGTAATGAGGAGAGTGTGGAAGAGTATGTCAAAAGAACCCCCCACAGGCTGTTTTGCTAGCCAAAGCCAGGGAATCCACCCGTCGACCTCTATTCTGTCCAGAAAACCCTCTCAAGCAGATTTAGTCTTTTTTTGTTCGAGCTAACCTGTGACATTACATATTTGCCGTCCAGACGTGGGGCAATGAAGACATGGGTGTTACAGTAGCTGCAGTCTGTTCATTACATATTTGGCGCCCAGACGTGGGGCAACGAAAACCAAGAGTGTTAGCTGAAGTTTTTTGCCTCGCAAGATTAATTTGGAGATGCAACAGTTTCAATTCTTTTTTTTCCTCTTTAAATTTATATTTTCTATTACTTAATAGTTACTGTTGCAGAGATCTGTGGAATGATTGAAGGAATTTTGAATTTGTGGCTTGACCAAAATATCGACCTCAGTCATCGATAGGAAATCAACAATTTTGTAATAATAATAGTATGTAAATTCTCGTGGAAGATTTCGAGCAGTTTATGGCTAACTAACTTGTTATTACTTTACGGAATTCATTTGATTGGCAAGACTATCATAATGACCGAAAGATATAATTTCAAGGATAGAGTTATAGCAAGTTTGAATTTCTCAAGAAGGACGCGTTAGTTGGCTTAGGAGTTGTTTTGATAAAGTTTGGAATTTCGTGGCTAATGGCAAAAGCTATGCCAACGACCACTTTTAGAAAGAACAATTTTATTAAATCATCGATCGTGGACTTTAAATTCTTTTTTTCTGTTTTCTATTTTCGATTTGTTATTTTTTTATTTCCCTTTCATAAATTCAAGTGTACAGAACGTTAATAATATTAGGCATATTAATACCTCTGAATTGACCTTACAGAAAATATTTATGAATATAAAAACTCAAAAACTTAACAAAAATTATATAAACAAAATGGCTACTATAAGAAGCAATGAAAACCTAGTCAACCTTTTCGCCGACACGGCATTGCAAGAGGCTAGGTGCAAAATTTGTCAGAAACCTTTATTTGACGCACATAACAGCGTTCTCTCAACGAAATGTCAACATCATTTTCATGAGGTGTGTATTTCGGATTGGGTTTCTGAATTTAAAGAATGTCAATTATGTCACAAGGTGGCACAGGTCAGCGACCTATACCCAGTAAAGCAGCCTTCTGGTTCGCTTGAAAATAAAGAGCAGAAGCAAGCAGCTGTAGGAGGTCCTCCAGTATCTAGCTCAGAGAAGACAACTCATGTAGCAGCAAAAACTATCCAAAAGGATCAGAGTAGTGGCAGAGCTACAGGAGCAGTGTCGAAGGAGCATAATACAAGGTACAAAAAGAGGACACAGAAAACAAACAATGGTGGCAGTAGTGAGGTAGGCTTGCAAAGGATCGAAGTAGACCAACAGACAAGTGCTAGGAAGGCCAAAAAGCAACAGAACAAGGACCCTCAAAGGAGATCAGCTGTTGAGTCGAGACAGAGTCCATAATCCAATTCTCCTGGGGTCGACTATGGGTTTATTTTTGATCAACTGGAACGAATAGTTGCTAGGCAGTTGGGATCACTGCAGTTGCAAGATGAACCTCCTGTACAGGAGCCAATCAGGGCACCTTCTAGGAATCATTCAGCCGCAACAGGGTCTCAGCAGCTAAGTGAGCGAAGTAATGTTAATTTAATAAATAACGCGCTCACGGGAAACCAAATCAGGCCAGAAAGAATTTCCCAGATAATTAATAGTTGGAATGTTAAATTCGAAGGTTCATTTAAAGGAGTCACAGTAGGAGAATTCGTCTACAGGATCCAGACTTTGACAGAGGATTGCTTAAATAATGATTTCGAGTCCTTGTGCAAGAATTTGCACATACTGTTAGTAGGCAAAGCTCGAGAATGGTATTGGAGGTACCGAAAGGCTTCTCAACAAATTATTTGGCAAGAATTTTGCAGCGCTCTAGAGTACCAATATACTGACTATCGAACAGATTCAGAGATCTTGGAAGATATTCGAGAGCGAAAGCAAAAAGTAGGCGAGTCTTTTGAAAACTTTTATGATGAGATAATGACTCTCTCTTCAAGAATGTCGGCAGGCTTAGAAGAGAAGCAGCTCATCGAGATTCTCGTACGAAACTTGCTACCCGACATTAGACACGAGTTGCTATATGTTCAGGTCGGTTCCATAGCTCAATTGCGAAAAGTCGTGCAGATGCGGGAAAATTTAATGGCAGACTTAGCAGTTAAGCGTAGTAGCAAAGCTTTCAATGTTCATGGTAGTGGCAGAAGAAACATATCGGCTTTAGTGGAAGAAGTTCCTCAGTGTCAGGGTGACCAGCAAAGTAACATCGAGGCTATTCAAGCCCCTGTTAAGGTGTATAAATGCTGGAATTGTGACATAGAAGGCCATGGATGGGATATGTGCTTGCAGGAGAGGAAAGTGTTTTGTTATGGTTGCGGAGCTAAGAATGTGTATAAGCCACAGTGTGTAATTTGTTTGGCGCGGAAAGCGGAAAACCAGCAGAAGGGACCAGTCGGCAACAAAAGTCGAGTGGCCCCGAAATCGCACTAGAAACTATTAAGATTATGCCGGCTCAGATTCAATTTGCTCAGCTAGTAAACAACCAGATTATGTCTTTAAACAACCAGATTATGTCAGTAAACAATCAGAATGTAGTTTTACAAATCCAGATGGTAGCACAACAACGGATGTTCATTTATTCCCAATAAGACCGTATCACGAAAGGCTTGCAGAATATTATAAAATTCGTGCAAGGATTTTTGGAAACGAAGCTGTTCCGAAGCGAAGTAAGCCGAAGCGTTCGACTAGGAGAATACGAGAATTTTGGAAGACGGTAAGACAGACGAAACGATTGTTATTATCATCTCTCGTCAACTAGGAATCTGATGGTCGTTTTTATGCCGAAGTGTCCTTTCTAGAATTTCGCGAAAAAGGTTTGCTTGATTCCGGGGCCAATATTAGTTGCGTGGGTTCGGATCTGGCTAAACAGGATTGGGCTCAATGTCCATCTTTTCGCCGTATATCATCGCAAGTCAGATCAGCAGATGGGCGTGCTCATTCGGTTATAGGATTTTTGTCCATAGAAATTACGTATAAAACTTGTACTAGGAAAATTAAGCTATAAATAATTCCATCTATTAGTCAGAGAGTTATTTTAGGAGTCGACTTCTGGAAAGCTTTTAGTTTAGCGCCAGGGTTAATTTCGTCCGTGGAAAGTCAGGACTTTGTAGACTCATCTTCTATCGAGGAAGACAGACTGTATCCTTTAAACGCGACACAGCAGAGTCAATTAAATGCAATTGTTTCTCTTTTTCCATCGTATGAAAAGCAAGGGCTTGGAAAAACTTCATTGATTACACATCATATCGATATAGGCGAGTCGAAGCCTATTAAACAGCGTTTTTACCCAGTTTCTCCAGCAGTGGAAAAACTAATGTATGGCGAGATTGATCGCATGCTAGAATTAGGAGTGATTGAGACTTCAAATAGTCCTTGGAGCTCTCCAATGAGACTAGTCGTGAAACCAGGGAAAGTTAGATTGTGCTTGGATGCGAGGAAAATAAATAGTTGTACCACTAAGGACGCTTATCCCTTACCAAGTATAGACGGCATTTTTTCGCGGCTTCCGAAAGCTAATCTGATTTCCAAAATAGATCTAAAAGATGCATATTGGCAAATTGCATTATCTGAGTCTTCACGTGGCGTCACTGCATTCACCGTCCCAGGGCGTCCCTTATACCAATTCAAGGTCATGCCTTTTGGGCTGTGTAACGCAGCACAGACAATTTGCCGACTTATGGATGAAGTCATACCGCCAGAATTAAAATATTGTTGTTTTGGGTATCTAGACGATTTGTGCGTAGTGTCAGAAGATTTTGATGATCACCTTAGGGTATTATTGCGACTAGCAGAGCGTTTTCGTAGCGCTAATCTGACTCTCAATGTGAATAAAAGTCAGTTCTGTGTGACTGAGGTGAGGTACTTGGGTTTTGTTATTGGTAGAGGAGGCATCGCAACAGATCCTAGCAAAATTGAATCTATTCTTAATTGGCCGACACCCAAATCTATAAAACAGACCCGTAGCTTCTTAGGATTAGCTGGTTGGTATCGACGCTTTATAGCTAGTTTCTCAGAGCTTACATCTCCCATCACAGATTTGTTATCGACGAAAGCTAAATTTGATTGGACAGACAAAGCACAGGAGGCGTTTGATAAGCTCAAACTTGCTTTGACTTCGGCGCCTGTTCTTCAAAATCCCGACTTTGAAAAGAAATTTTTTTTGCATTGTGATGCAAGCGATCACGGTGTAGGGGCAGTTCTCGTGCAGTTGAATGCAGATGGGGATGAAAAGCCAGTGGCCTATATGTCTAAGAAATTAAATTCGGCACAGCGCAATTACAGCGTAACGGAAAGAGAGTGTCTTGCAGTCTTGTTAGGAATTGAAAGATTTAGGTGCTATTTGGAATTGCAAAGTTTTGAAGTCATAACCGATCATGCTAGTCTTTCGTGGCTGATGAAGCAAACAAACCTAAAAGGACGCTTGGCAAGATGGACAATGCAGTTGCAAGGCTATGCGTTCACTTTCAGCCATCGCAAAGGTAGGGACAATGTGGTCCCAGACGCTCTTTCCAGAATGTTTGCAGAATACATAGCCGTATTAGAGTCATTTGGACCCGAAATTGATTTAGACTCCTCATGTTTTTTAGACGATGACTACATTAAATTGAAAGAGATAATTGAATCCAATAAAGAAGCGTATCCCGACATTAAAATTGTTGATAAGTACGTTTATATACGCACGGAGCATTATGATGGGTCAGAAGAAGGCCATCAACAATGTTGGAAACTGTGGGTGCCACAAGGGATGACAGAATCGGTAATAGAGCGTGCGCATAGTGCAGTTGTATCAGCTCATGGCGGAATGGCTAAAACACTTGATATCATTCGTAGGCATTTCTTTTGGCCGAGAATGGTGACACAGATTCGCGACTGTGAAATTTGCAAGACAACAAAGGCTCCGAATTGTACTCTTAAACCTCCCATGGGACAAATGGCAGAGTCTGCTCGGCCGTTTCAGCGATTGTATATCGATATACTTGGTCCTTATCCCAGAAGTAAGCAAGGCAATATAGGCATTTTAATTGTATTGGATCACTTTTCTAAATTCCATTGGCTGTATTTATTAAAAAAGTTTACATCAAAAGCGATACAAGAGTTCCTACAAGACCAGATTTTCTTTGTGTACGGCGTTCCTGAAATATTGATAAGTGACAACGGATCACAGTTTAAGGCAAATGATTTTTATGCTTTTCTTACCACCTTTGGCATACGTCATACGTATACGGCACTGTATTCGCCACAATCGAATGCGTCAGATCGCGTTAACAGATCCATTGTCTCAGCTATAAGGTCATATTTATCATCCGACCAGCAGGAATTGCAGAGGGAAGATCAATTACAAATTTTAAGGAAAAAGTTGCGCGAAAATGTGAAAGAGGCATATAACAAGCAAGCGAATACGTACAATCTGCGAACTCGTGAAGTAGAGTACAAAGTTGGCCAAGAAGTATTTCGGCGCAACTTTGTGCAAAGCAATTTTCAAAAAGGAATTAATGCGAAATTATGCCCAACATTTTTAAAGTCACGCGTACGAGAAAAATTAGGAAATGTTTATTATGTTCTTGAGGATCTACAAGGAAAGTTGGTTGGAACTTTTCACGCGAAAGACATCAGGCAATAAGAATAAATGGTATAGGATTTTTCTGGCAAATTAGTCGCGTAAAAAACTACTAATTTGACAGTGGTTGTAGTGTCCCTTAATATATACGAATTTTATTTCGTTGTTTTGGTTAATAATTTCAAATTTAAACAGCAGATCAAATGAGTTGCTATAAAAGAACTAGGCAAATACCGGAACTAGCAGCTAACAGAACAGTATGGCAACCTTAGCTCTGTTAAAGCAACAGGGCAAAGTTAACATTAGGAGCAGCATATTGTCCTGCAATTTTTCCGATCTGGTAGCTCTATAAAAGCAGCGAAAAAGCAGCGCGTCATTCTCTTTGCAAAAATTTTCTGGCCGACACACGATCGTGCATTAATTGATTAAATATATGGGCATTTCCACAGAAATGTCAACCGAGACTAAAAACGAAAAATTGATCAAAAACTCACATCTCGTGAAATTTCCTTCCAAAAATGTATTCAAGTTATTTATTTAAGCAATATACGCTAGAAGAAATTCAATAGGATGAACATATAGATTCTACATTGGAATAAATTCACTTTTTCTATATTTTTGCCCATTTTCTTAAAAATTGATTTCCAAAATTGACCGTTTGTATTCTATCGATTACACTAAGAAGGATTGATTTTTGATTTTTTTTGATTTTTTTGATGAAAAAAGAGAGACACAAACAACATAAATATTTTGTGGAATGCTTTGTCACGTGCGACATGTCGCGTGCGATAGTGACTCAAATCTAATTTAAGGAAAAGCTACTTAATATTTTTAAATAAAACAAAATGCATTTTTTAGATAAATGAATGCATTACATTTTAAAATAAATTGGATCGAAATATTCGTTCACGTTTTGCCGAAATTAGTGTTAGAGCTGGTCGCCGAAAAATCGGCTTCTGTCTGAGTCGCGTGCGAATGTCTTGGTTATTTTAAATTATCTTGAAAACAAACAATTTCCCAAAATCAACCTAAGCATCAATTATGGTGCTAATCAAGACCTATAAGTTTCCCCTTTTGTCACAACCAAATAATGTTTTGGCATTTGTTTTATTTCACTTTGAATGCGTACGAATGTCGCATTCGACATTAGGGAATTACCCATATCAAGATTCAAGCAGTTTTAACCTGCAAAGTTCTCGGAAGACGTTTTGGGATTAGTGGATTAGCGACGAACCGACGCGCATTAAGGTAATTAACGAATTCAGCAGTTGGCAGAATTTACATTGTTTTTTTTTTGTCACCAGGTCTTTTCAACCCCCAAAGGTTAGCTGCATTGGGCTACCTTTGGACGAGATCGTTTTGTTTGCAAGCAACGCATCTTCCTTGGCTCTAGCGGCTTCAACGCCAGCAGCCAATTGCAAAGTTGCGAGGGGCCAAAAGTGCCAATTGGATGTACCGGCGAAGAAGCGCTAGACGCGCAGCCGCCATCTTTTTATCTAACCTCAGAAGAGGTACATTGACCTCAAGTGATTGCAGCAGGCTTGCTGAGTCACTCAAGAGTCGTCACCGAGGGATCAGTGGCAGCATCAGGAGTAGCAGCATTATATTTTGGTGCAACAGCGCTGAAAGCGCAGATCAGCTGTTTTAGCAGCCGCAGCTGCCCAACGAGGGAGATTGCAGTCAGCAGTGTGTGTGTGTGAATAGTAATTAGTGGAAAATGTGTTAGAGCAGCCAAAGTTGTGCAGAGAGAAGAAAAGTGGGCTTAGGTATTTGCAAAATTAAAATTTAATATGAAGAAAACATGCCAATCAAAGAGAATACGAAAAGTGCATGAGAAAAAAATAATAAAATTGTAAAGTAAAAGAGGAAACAAAAGGTTTACATTTTTCTAAATTATTTTATATATTTTTTTATCGATTGTATTTGTTTAATTTTCAATTGCCATTTCTGCTGCTAACACTTAGAAAAAATACTAACTAGCCACAACACAACACAACATCGTCTGGAGACCTATGGAGCGCTTCATCAGGATTTCTAGGGGTGAGTGAGCACACCAGAAAGGTGTTGAAAAAAAAGTAAAGTAAAGTTCAACGGATTCTGGACAACCAGAAAAGTGAAGTGCATACTTATGTGACAAAGTGAAGAATAAGTTAAAAAACGGAAAAAAAGAAGAAAAGTTTAAGAAAATTATGTTGTAAATCAAATCACCAGTCCATAAGTGCGCGCGCAGCTTTTCTTTTTGGCCAGTTTGCGCTTGAAAGCGGAGTAATTTAAGTTGAAAAATATTTATGAATACAATCGAGTGAATCTCAGCTAACAGCTGATTAAAGAAAAAATACCTTTTTGTTCCCTCTTACACTGAAAGAAAATTTTAAAGAGACCCACTTAAAATGAAATAGAAAGAAAAAAATTAAATTTGTAAAATTCAATCAATGCACCTGCACAATTAAAAAAAAAAAAAAAAAGGAAAAAGCTTTTGTCCATGGGTAGGGCATATACTTTTGTCGAGAGTGTTTAGAAATGAAATTGCTTATGGATTGATTCGGATAGGAATTATGTTTAGGAATAAATATCTTGTATTGAATTTTGTCTAATGTGTCGTCTATTTCTGAACATGGAGTAATTGGTTAGTTTTTCGTAAGGCAAGGATGAGGTAAAAAGGAAATTTAGGGAGTCTGATGAAATTATATCGCGCAAAAGGACTCATAGGCAGGGTGGGTTGTGACGCGACATGCTATTACTTTCACCTTAATAGCATGGACCAAATATTGTTTTCGTGATTACACTTGGTGTTGTTTTGTCCCTCGATCTCTTTTCGTTCGTTTTCTTATTTAACTTCGGTGTTTATGAATTGTGGCAAGGATTTCCCAGATTACTTATAAATTTAATTGTAATGAGGAGAGTGTGGAAGAGTATGTCAAAAGAACCCCCCACAGGCTGTTTTGCTAGCCAAAGCCAGGGAATCCACCCGTCGACCTCTATTCTGTCCAGAAAACCCTCTCAAGCAGATTTAGTCTTTTTTTGTTCGAGCTAACCTGTGACATTACATATTTGCCGTCCAGACGTGGGGCAATGAAGACATGGGTGTTACAGTAGCTGCAGTCTGTTCATTACAAGTACGGGGTCTAAAAATCCAAGCAGCGTTCTCTGCAGCAGAACGCAAACTCAAGCAAACGAGCGAACTCATAGAGGAGTTTGCTGCATGTATTTCGCACAGCTCAGAAACAATTCTGTGCAGCGTTCTCTGCAGCAGAACGCTGTGACAAACTCACTAAAACGTTCGAGTTCGTAGCGGAATTTGTTGCAGGGAACTTTTACCACGACTCAAACGATTCTAAGCAGCGTCTTGTACAACACCAACCAACAACCAAGAAAATCAAGCAAACGAGCGAAATCATAGCGGAATTTGCTCCGGGGATTTCACATTTAGAGACGATCGATTCTGACTACAGAGCGCGCTCATGAAAGTTTGCAGAATCAGGGATGTGCAAATTAAAACTGAAACGTTCTGTACAGCGGCCGTATAGAATTCGTTCACCACATGCTTGAATTTCCGGCTGGGTAGCTCAGTCGCTAACGGTGGGCTCAGGCAAGTGGCGACCGCCTGTTCTAATCAGCCTTATCCGGGCATGCGAACCTCTGCTCGGATGGACCTCACCCTTGTCGCGCTACTCGTGGGAACCTCATGGATAAGAAAATTAATAAAAACATGAAACTCCCGCAGAATCTCCCTGCGAAAAGTGTTGCCAGACACTTTGAGGACCGCAACTTTGATGGGGAGCGGCCTTCCAACGTGGTAGACCATCCCCCACGTAGCCAAGCTCCGGCATCCAATAGGAGAGTGCCACCGTCACAGCAAAGACGGCCAAGTCTGGAAGCATCGCGGAAACACTCGCAAAGGAGCACGGTAGGACCATCCCAACCGATGCGTCCTGCGCTAGCCACTGATAGGACAATCCCGACCGTTGCGTCCGGCACTAGCCGCTGACTTACGGCAGGAACAACAACGCCTGCTGCGGAAAAAGGATCTCCTGCCGGGCCGAGGAGAACCGGATGACCCCCACAGACGTACTCTCTGTGGTTAAGGACCAAGTGGTACCTCCAGTTGGGGATGTCGCAGAAGGATGCGTTGGCCAAAGCCAAAGAGCCAAGACCGACGACATCCGAAGCCAGGACACCTGCCAAAAGGTCGAGTAGTGCGCTTACACCGCCAACCGACACCCCTAAAAGGGTACGCGGGGCGGAGCCAACTGCTCAAAGACAGTGACACCTGTCAGAGCAGAGCACAAAGCTCCAAAATCAGGACGGCAGGAAGCTCTGGATGAGCGCCCGAGCAGCAGCAGCAGCAGCGGCAGCTGGACCAACAGCCGGGAAGTCTACCTCCTCGGCGCCCACTGAGCCTCTCGCGAGTAAAGTGAAAGTGGGCGTATTGCCTCGGGACAGCGCAAAAAAGTAATATTTATTAGGTACGAAGAATTTGGCGCAATGTACCGAGGGTCAAAAATTTGTTTGAAAATAATTAATATGTAAAACCTAACATTATTCGTCACAAAATTGGATATCAGAAATTTAGGGGCATGAAAATGTATCGTCACTAGACTTTTACCTAGTAAAGAGGTTTTTTATGGGATATCATATAGCTGCCATAGGAACAATCGGATGCATAATAACTGTTTTGAGGAGAAACTGTTTTGCTTCCCCTTTTTGTCTGATTTGATAATTTGCGAAAATAAATTTTTGTCACACGAGACGCGGTTCCAATTGTATGCTTTTTTATTCGACAGCGAAATTAGTAGTGGCCATTTTACAGTGGTGGTAGAACATGGAACAAGATCAGCTGAACTATGTATCGATATGCGATATTTACAAAGTGCATCGATGTATGCGATATTTACAAGATGGTATGCTGTTTACTATTTACATTTGCATAACAATTGTTTACAATTAGAAGTTGCTTAAATTAAAATTATTGTGGTGGCGCGTTCTGCTGCGAACATTCTCCCCCCGTTGGAAGATGAAGGCTTTCAACCGATGTGGTCTCGACAGGCAGAACAGCAATCTTTGTTACGGCTCTCCTGACCAGTCCGCTGCTCGTTCGGATGATCGCCACTCGCACTACGCCGTCCTCTCCTGGGATTGTGCTGTCAATGCGTCCAAGAGGCCATTTGAGCGGGGGCTGATTGTCATCTTTCAGCAGCACCATATCCCCAGGCTGAAGATTAGGATGCGACGAACGCCACTTGCCTCGCTCTTGTAGCAAGGACAAATAGTTGGTACTCCAGCTTTTCCAGAACGCCTGTTGTATCTGGCAGACGCGCTGCCAACGACTCAAGCGCCCGATATTGAGATATGTGACGTCAGGCTCATCTATGGTGACATTAGCTTTGCCCCATAGAAAGTGTCCAGGTGTTAGAACTTGCAAATCATCAGGGTTATCTGTAATTGGACAGAGAGGTCGAGAGTTTTAAATTGCCGAGATCTGGCAGACAAGTGTGCGGAGCTCATGGAATGTAAGGATGTAGCTTCCCATGACGCGATAGAGATGATATTTTGCAGCTTTGACCGCGGCTTCCCACAGCCCTCCAAAGTGTGGTGAGCGGGGAGGAATGCAGTGCCAATTGATTCCGAGCGCTAAACACTCTTCACCAACTTGCTTCTGATGAGGATCGCTCAGGAAGAGGTGTTTCAGCTCGTTTAGCTCATTTTTTGCTCCAACAAAATTTGTAGCGTTGTCAGACCACACTGCATACGGCTTGCCCCTTAAGCTGATGAAACGCTTGAGAGCTGCGATGAAAGATGACGTGGACAAATCCTCGACAAGCTCCAAATGGGTTGCCTTAGTAGCGAAGCAGACGAAAACGCAGATGTAGCATTTGACTGATGGCCTATTCCTGACCTCAGCCTTGAAGTAGAAGGGCCCACAAAAGTCAACGCCAGTGACGTGGAATGTAGGGCTTGGTTGCACACGCTCTGCAGGTAAGGGTGCCATCACATGCTCTCGTAGCTTTGGGCGCAATCTGAAGCATTGCACGCACTTGTTGACGACAGCCGCAATCGCTTTCAATCCTCCGATGGGCCAGAACCTTTGCCGCAGGGCAGCGAGCAGGCTCTGCGATCCCGCATGCAGGAATCTTTGATGGTAAAAGGCTATAATCGCAGCAGTCACTGGATGGCGCTTGGGCAATAAGAGAGGATGCTTGGCCTCATAGTCCAGATCCGAATTTTGGAGTCTTCCTCCTACTCGCAGCAATCCTGTAGAATCCAAAGTAGGCAGCAGGGACCGAGGATGCTTTTGATGAGCAGTTGAGTTCCTCGTTTTATGTCCTCAATGGTAAGAGGCCCTTTTCGAGCCAGTTCCTTGTTGCAGATGCCCAGAAATCGATCAACGTATGCAAACACACGCTGCAGCTTTCCAAAAGAATTTTGGAATTTGCAGTTTGTGGATAGATCGATTTGAGCCGATGATAATAACGCCTTGAGCCGTCGTTCGGGGAGATCCACTGAATAAGCGACTGCCTGTGGCCATTTTTCACTGCTGAGATGCAAGAATTCAGGTCCTTCAGTCCATAGATGGTTGTTAAGCAGCTCCAGTGGTGTGCATTCTCGAGATAGGACATCAGCCGGGTTCATCTGTGTAGGAACGTGATGCCAGGTCATTCCGTTCGTACGCTCTTGGATCTGCGAGACCCTGTTGGAAACAAAAACGTTAAAATTTGATGGTGCTTCGCGTATCCAAGCCAGCGCTACAGTAGAGTCGGACCAGCAATGATAAGTGCATTCGAACAGCACACTTTTGGCAATGCTAACGATGAGCTCAGACAGCAAAAGTGCTGCTGAGAGCTCTAGTTTCGGGATCGTTAATGTTTTTAAAGGAGCGACTCTTGACTTTGAGCAGAGTAGTCTAGTCGTGACAAGTCCATGCGTTTCGGAGCGAATGTAGAGGCAAGAGCCGTAGGCGACCATGCTTGCGTCGCAAAAAGCGTGAATTTCCCACTTAGCGGCAGGAACCATGACATATCGTGGGAATTTGAGACTGCAAACCAGGGATTAAAACCGAAACGAATATCGGTTTCAGTTACGGTTTCGGTTATGTTCGCATTTAGGTTTTCGGTTATCGGTTACGGTAAATCTTGGAATAAAGGTTTCGTAACGGTGAAGTTCACCGATTGTACATCGATTGTAGCAAAATTCGATCTTTTCCAACCTCTACGGTGAACCGGTTTTTGTATGTTTCGGTTTCGAAATACCGGTTCAGTTTCGGTTCTCAAAAAAAAAATTTTTTTTCAATAATTCTAAAAGCGCATTACTTCCTCACTGTTTCATGCACATAATCTTGTTATCCATTTTTTAGTATAAAAAATACTTTATGGGGTCTGCCATGTCTCTTTCTGCAAAACCATTATAGCCTTGTTGCACATATTCACGGGGTATAAAAATATATGCAATAATTTTATTTCCTTGTCAAAACAATTACTCGCCGTATTGTATGTTTATACTTTGGGTATATACATACATACATAAATACATACATACATTTATGCATGCAAAAAGTAAAGAAAATTTCAATTGTCTTCTCCTTTTTTCGTGGTGACGATCAGCGACTCTTGCGCAGAGTGTGCAAGTGCAAGTGAGACAGCAAACAGTCCAAATCTTATGTCATATGCCGACACACATATTCGACTGCAGAAATACCCATTATATGTATTTCTACTTACTTACATATGAATGTAAAATATGTGCATTTACAATAATACATAACAGCTCGTTATTTATGTACATATGTTAATGCTTATATAATGAGCTAATAATTTGTTATAATATATTCGCAAATATACATACGTATTTGGGCATAGGGTATTTCGTAGTCGCCTCTCGACTCGAATGATCTTAGTCATAATTTGTCTCGCCTGCTCGCCTAGAAATAGCGCGCATCTACATACATATGTATGTATGTATGTAGTATAATCGGTGTGAAGTCTTTGAAAAATGCATGGTACATAAATACACATGTATGTAGATGCGCGCTCTTTCGTTTGCCAGTTCGACGAAAACAGAAATGAATGCGAAATAATGAAAGATCATTCGAGTCGAGAGGCGACTACAAAATACCCTATGCCCAAATATGTATATTTGCGAATATATTATAACAAATTATTAGCTCATTACATAAGCATTAACATATGTACATAAATAACGAGCTGTTATGTATTATTAACATAAATAATTTTATGTAAATGCAGATATTTTACATACATACGTATGTATTTAAATATAAATAAATATAATGGGTATTTCTACAGTCGCATATTTGTGTCCGCATAAAAATGTGTGCCTGTAAATTTCGACTGTTGCTGTCTCACTCGCACTTGCACTCGACAAAACGCACAGAAGCGCCGATCGTCATCACGAAAAAAAGGAGGAGACAATTGAAATTTCGTTACTCTTTGCATGCATATGTATGTATGTATGTATGTACATACATATATGGGATGAACTGGGCACGCTTGTATTGTTTTTGTAGCAAAAATTGCTCATTTGTCTTTGAGAACATTTGACGCGGCGCGAGAGCATATGTATGTATGTACGTCTATGTTCATATGCATGTGTGTACTACACACAGCAGATTATTACAAAAACAAAATACACGCTGTGTGCGCCCATGCATGAAGCTCGAAGCTCGGCCGCATATTTCTAAGAAATCGCTGTGCATGTACACGAGTGATGCGTTCGTCAGCATAAGCTGATTTTATTCAACTCTTCGTTTCGTTGAGTGATTTAACACGAGCCAAAATTTAAACGCTCAGAAAGCTGAGTATGAACACGATTGATGTGCTCATCAGCATGAGTTGGTTTTTACTCAACGCTGTGTTTCGAACAGTGAGTGGAGTTGAGTAAGATTTGTGCGTATGAGGAAATCAAGAAAAATAGTGAATTTTGCAGCTCTCTGGTGTGTACATGCAGAAGACAATAAAATGCAGATAATTTTTGCAACTTGCTTTTATTCGTTTTTTTTTTTGCATATATGGAAAACCGAAATGAACCTTTATAAATGAAACGGTTACTAAACGGTTATTTCGGTTTACAGAGTTTCGGTTTAAAGGTTTCGGTCAGACGAAAATTTTTTTTTTCGGTTACGGTTACAGTTACGGTTAAAAATTTCAATCGGTTTTTACCGGTTAAAGGTTACGGTTTCGGTTAGGGTTTTAATCCCTGCTGCAAACGAACGATATCTGAGAGGTGAGCTCGATCCATGAAGAGTGAAGCGATTGAGGCAAGCTTTCATCCCAATCCAATTTCTCCTTCCATAAGGCTTGCAGGAATATCTTCATCTTTGTAATGATAGGAGCTATCAATCCTAGGGGGTCGTAGAACTTGGCGATTGCTGATAAAATGCTCCTCTTGGTTCCTCGGGCATCTAACATGATGTTGGCAAAGTTGAACAGCAAGTCATCAGAGCTTGTATCCCACGCTAAACCGAGAGCTTTAGCGATATCCGATCCGTCGTGAAATTTCATTAGCTTCTCTTTATCCGATTCCGATTCACCAATTAGTGCGTCAGTGTCATTGGAACACCACTTGCGAATGGGAAAACCTCCTCTTGCCAACATATCCTTGACTTGACAGCGAATTTGCGATGCTTCGGTTGCAGAATCTCCTCCAGAAATTAAGTCGTCTACATAGAATTCTCTGCGTACGATCTTTGCAGCCAAAGGGAACTCTTCTTCTTCGTCACACGCTAGCTGATGCATAGCACGGATGGCTAAGAATGCAGCAGGTTTCGTTCCATAAGTGATTGTATCCAGCTTGTAGATCCTTATTTCATCTTGAGGGTTATCTCGCCACAGTATGCATTGCAGGTACTCATCTGGGTGGGTGACACGTACGCATCTGTACATCTTGCAGATGTCACCGCATAATGCAACCTTGAAAAAACGAAATCTGATGAGTGTATTGAATATCTTTGGTTGTATTGAGGGACCAGCTAGCAGCAGATCGTTCAGAGATGCTCCTGAATTCGTTTTTGCTGAGCCGTCAAAAACAACGCGCAATTTAGTTGTTGTGCTATCCGGCTTCTGGACGCAGTGATGAGGTAAGAAATACTGCGGTACGCTTTTGTCCTTGGAGGCCAATGACATATGTTCCAAATCGATGTATTCCTGTAGAAAAGCTGTATATTGCTCTTTTAGCTGTTTGTCCTTCTCCAACTTTGCCTCAAGGGACTTGAAGCGTCTCAGGGCTAGATGATACGAGTCGCCTAATGCATCGAAATTGGATTTAGCTGGAAGACGAACTGAGTATTGACCCGAATCTAGACGCGTGTGGCCTTCTACAAACAACTGCTCGCACAGAGCATCCTCATCTGCAATAGAAGGCATGGATCCACAGCAACTATCGATTTCCCAAAAGCGTTTAACGATGTCGTCTAATGGCTCCTCAGCAATGAGATTCTCTGGTAGCGTGCGCAAAGTAGCCAATGATGAATGTCTGTCTGAACGATTTAAGCATCCGCCAGATAAGATCCAGCCAAGTCTGGTCTTCTGGAGCGATGGCAAATTGTCAGCTATGCGAATTTGACCAACACAGATTAGGTCGAAGAACAATCCGGCACCAAGCAAAAGGTCGATGCGCTGAGATTCGAAGAATGAGGGATCAGCTAGCTTGATGTTTTTTGGAATGTTCCAGTCGTTGATATTCAAATTGAAATGTGGCTGATAGTCTTTTATCGTACGAGCGACGACTGCAGAAAACGAAGTTGCATAAATCTTGTCATACGACTCAGCTGTGATGTCGACAGATTGGTCAAGCGAAATAGAAGATTCTCCAATTCCTGAGAAAAGACACAGCAATAGACCGATTACCGCTGCACCAGAATTGAGAGTGTATGTGTGTGAGAGCGCGTATTACTGCGCGATTCTGTGTGACTGTGATTGTGTGTGTATGAGTTAGGTTATGTTGAGTCGGCAACGAGATTGTGTTTAGCACCGATTTGTGCTGAAACAGCTTGAATATAATATAGCACCGACTATATTATATTGCGAAATGAGATTATTGCGTTGATTCGCAAAATCTGCACTACCGAAAAAACCGCACTCAACGTTGTTGTATGTGTGTGTGTGTCTGGCTGCAGCACCGAAAATTGCAAGTGTCACGACCGATACGAATATGCGTTTCAATATGCGAAAAATCCAAGAACACGTGAAGGATCACGTCGGGGTCACCAATGTTTTGAGGAGAAACTGTTTTGCTTCCCCTTTTTGTCTGATTTGATAATTTGCGAAAATAAATTTTTGTCACACGAGACGCGGTTCCAATTGTATGCTTTTTTATTCGACAGCGAAATTAGTAGTGGCCATTTTACAGTGCACACTGGGCCGGATTGACAAATAAGTGGCATAAAGTCGAAAATTTAATTGAAGCAAATCTACATTTTTATTTTACATATATATACTAGATTCCCTCTGTAGAAAGCATCAATAAATATTTTTGCTAAAAATGCAACCCTGGCATTTTTTATCAAGCTCCAAAGTCAGCCGATTAAACAGCTGACTTTTGTGACAAAATTGGCGGCAAACTTTTGTTGACTTTGTGCGCTTGGCAATTCCACACGATAAGCAAATTGGTTATTATTAAAAATGGATTTTGAAGACCGAGGTATGTAAATTGGAGTTGAATGAAAAGATTTTGTGTCAAAACTTGTTATATGTGATAATATGTGTATTGTTTTGTGTTGTTCAATAAGAAAAAATTTACCCAAAGTGTTCGTCTTCTGTAGAGAAAAAAAACTCTTCTGTGTATTTCTGCGATGTGTAATGTATGTTGAAAAAAAGTAGAACCTATTCATAAAAATTTAATAACAATCCGGTTTGCGGCTTTTGCGGCTTTTCCGATGGCTTAATTTTCTAGATGTGCTTGTTTGTATAGTAGTTAGTAGTAGTAGTTTTTCTTTATTTTGGCAAGGCTTTGTATTAGCCGTCAGCCTACACAGAACATATTATACATATATTAACATTTCATTTTTAACAATTACTAGACTTGAATAAAATAACTTCTCTTGACTGTACATTTACGTTTACAATATCTTTCATAACACTAAAAACATAATATACAAGTATTCACAAAAATTGCAATTTAATACTTATTTAGCTTAAAATGAACCTAATAATATATTCTTTCTATATGACATCGCCTGAGACAAATATTGCGCAAGTGAGATCCAATTGGCACCATTGAGAATATCTCGAAGCTCAGATTCTGTTAGTTGCGCCTTTCCCCATGCTCGTACTCTCAGCTCCGCCAGTATCGGGCAAACTGCGCAGAAATGCAATACATCCTCACGCATCCTTAGGTTGCACAGATTACAAGTCTCATCTGATATGTGAGGTCTGTAACCAAGTTGAAGTGTTTCTGTTCTAGCTTTAAAAATGTGAGAGATGTAGTTGATATTGACTTGATCGTTGAAATAATTTTTTTCGTTAAGGTTATGGTTAAGTGTTTTATAAAAGTCCCGTGATCTGCTTTGGTGTGTCTGTTCAATGTATCCATTACGCGATTTTCTGTTTATAGCCAGTAGTAGATTAGTCTGAGCGTTTTTCCATGATCCTTGGTCGTTCAAATCAAAATCAACCTCGTAATGCGCTGCAAGTCGCTCCCAGTGCTCGAAACATTGCGATCTTGTCCGAAGTATTTCTGAAGCCACAGAATAGGGCGCCCTCTGTTCCGGCAATTTGAGACATCTGTTCATAAAATTAAAATTCAATTGCAGTGTATACTCGAACATAGATGGTAGTCCGGTTTCCAAGTAGATGGCGTAGTCTGGAGTATTCATAGGCAGATGGAAAATCTTCTTTACAAAAAAACGCAGAAGCTGTTCCACTTCATTATATTGCATATATCCCCATACTTGGGCGGCATAGCACATTATGGCTCTTGCTGTTGCTTCAAACATTTTATACTTCGTGCTAGCCTTTACGTGCTTTTTACTCATCAGGTTACTCCAAGTACTATTCAAGGCAATTTTTGAATCGCAAAGTTTCTGACGGAAATGACTCACAAGTGACATGTTCGATGTTATCATGATACCTAGGTATTTGTACTCTTTGACAACTTCTAGCGGTTCTCCACCTAAATTCCATGACTCCAACCGTGATGATCGACCCCTACCGTCTCGAATACATAAAACTTTTGATTTATTTGTATTTATTATGAGGTTCCAGATGCTGCAGTAGTTGTTTGTTGCATTTATCATATCTTGAAGCATGCTTGGAGAGCTCCCGAGTATGACCATGTCATCTGCGTACATAAGAATTTTATATGAGCGGTCTCCGAACTCCACTCCTCCGGGCAGATGATCAGCAATGTCGTCTATGAATAGGGCAAATAGAAGTGGGCTCAGTAAACAGCCTTGCTTGACTCCAAGATTAGTATTAAACCACTCTGATAAAGTATTTCCATCCCATACTGCCGTTCTATTATCCATGTATAATGCTTGCAAAATATTTATTATTTTTGTGGATACTCCTGCGTTGCTTAGTTTTAACATAAGACTCCTTCTGTCAATTGTATCAAATGCCGCTTTAAAATCAATGAAGAATAGATACAGCTTCTTCCTTTGCTTTAAGTGTTCTCTCGCAATCGTTGTTAGTGTGAAAATGCTGTCAACCGTGGAGTAGCCCTTCCGGAAACCACACTGATTTTCGCTTAGTAGGCAGTTTCTATCCACAAACGCTGACAACCTTTGCAGTATAAGGGCCGTAAAAACCTTCAAAATTGAATTTAAAAACGATATCCCTCTGTAGTTGCCTGCATCTCTCGGGTTTCCTTTCTTTAATAGCGGATATATTATATTTTTTCGAAAACTCGATGGAGCAATACCTTCTCTATAAATATGGTTAAAAATTTCCAAAAGCTTTATTTTAAACAGAGGTGTAGCATGCTTAATAAACTCAACTGGCACTCTATCCTCGCCAGGCGCTTTTCCTGATTTGCTTCGATCTATTACGCCTTGCAACTCTCGCAAAGTAAAGTCTCTATCCAACTCCTCAACAGATGTAAATGGCAGAGCAAAACTAAGCGTGTCTTTAGGTACTGCAAACAGCATGTTACCGAAATAGGAGGCTAGCTCCCCCGCTGGCACTTGGATACGTTTTCTGCTACTCGTTCCATTCAGTCGCCTTATTAAACTCCAAAATGTCTTGGTATCCATAATTGATGAAATGGACGTCTCCAGGTTCTCGTAGTAATTCTTTTGTTTGTTAAGACAGAGCGATTTGTACAAAGAACGCTGTCTCTGATACGAAGCTTTACTTTCCCTAGTATCATGATGCCTAAGATGTTTAAGCAATTGCATTGTTCTTATCCTTTCCGTGTCGCATTCCACATCGTACCAAGGTTGCTTAAAAATCGTTCCTGATGATTTTTGCATAACTGCAGCTGCTTCGATAATGGCCTTTGTGAGGTGATCTATGCCCAGCAGATCAGATGCGTGTCTAGTAAGTTGACAATCGAGATTAGTTGTGAATCTATCTTTCAATCTGCTTGTCCAACGTAGCTTAGGAAGCAATTTAGGAATTGATGGCTGCATTGTCGTTTCCATACACACACTAACTGTAATCGGCAAGTGATCTGAAAATATTTCTGGTTTTACCTCCATGTCGACTACGGCATCATGCCATTTTCCCTCAATCAGGCAATAATCAATTGTAGAGCTTGCTTGTCCACGCAGAAATGTTAGATCACCAGTACTGTCACTAGCAGTCCTTCCATTGAGTACCGTGAGTTTGAAAGATTCACACATCTCGATGAGTTTTCGACCATTGCCATCTAATATCAGATCCTTTGCCGACCTGCAGAGCGTTGCATACCGGCTATTGGAATTTTCCTCTTCAACAAGCACCTGCTGCAGGCCTATTCGAGCATTTAAGTCCCCAATTATCATCAAGTTTTCCGGTTGATTTTGCAGTAAAAAATCGTAGAGTGCGCAGAAGTTGTTTGTCCAGTTATTGCAATTTAAATAAATTGGGATGATTGAAAATATATTATCGACAGTGTGTATTTTAATAATATCTATGCTCCTAGTTGTTGATACACTGTAAGATATCGAACCACTCAACGTCTGCCTAAGCCCATACAGTAAGCCTCCACTGGCTCTGCCTCTGTTCGCTGTCCTAGTGGCCGGTGTCCAATGCAGACTGTGATGTGGAAAATAGGGTTCGTAATGCTCTGTATCTTGCTCGATAAAAGTCTCAAATAGAAAAAATATATCATAATTACTTAAAAGACTAAAAAAATTTTTATGTAATACTTTGCTTTTCAGTCCAGCTATGTTATATGCGATTATTTTAATATTTAATGATTTGATGTTGTTGATGCAGGAAGTCTGGACGTTTGTTTTCTCGGCGTATACGTTCTCCTTTCTCTGAATTAGTTTTTTGGTGGAATATTTGCGATGCTTTCTTTACAATTCAGATTGATGTTGAGTTCCGGGCCATAGGTTATTTTTAAAGCATCAGATGCACATTGTCCATCACACATGAGCAAATTTGCACTATTAAAATAGTACCATTTTCCCTCCACATGCATTCTATCATTCCTGACTGTGACTTTTTTTGTGGCATTTGTGAGTATTAACTCTTTTTTAATCTGTAATAGAGCTTTTTTACGATCCGCCCTTTCCTTGCTCAGATCTTGCTCAATGTAAATAGATGTGCCGGCGAGATATTTTGTATTTTTGAGAATTTTTTGGACTTCACGCACACTACCAAATTGAACTCGGAGTACCATTTTTCCATTGCTCTCATACAATTTGTGGATCCTGTCAGTGACTACAGCTTCTTGTATTTTTAACAAGTTCTTGCATTCGTGATTGAACTCATCATGAGGCGACTTTCTAGCATCAAGGCCTCGCATAATGATGTTTTTTTGTTTTGCATCTTCCTCTAAACGAGTAATACGCCTGTTTTCCTCAACTTTTCCTTTCTTCATCTCCTCCAGTTCTTCTTTTAATGCGATATTTTCGTTAGCTAACTGCGTTATTTTTTTATCCATCTCAGCCAAGGAACCAGCTAAAACTTCAAAATCTCGCTTAGTAGGCAAGTTCTGCATTCGCTCATCCATAACCGATCCCATTAGATGCATAAGATCCTTAACAGACAATTGTCCTACTTGCGCGTCTCCCTGTACAATGTTGCCATCCTCTTCTGACATTTTCCTCTTTGCTGACTGAACACTGCTTCCGGATGAAGTTGACGGGGGCGTTCTGTGCATCTTACTAGATTATCTTCAGAATTTAAATTTCGCGCCAAAGCTCAGCCTAAAAGTATGCCGTGAAATTTTGTTCTTGACACTACGATGTCTAACACTGCTTCCTTACAAGACAACTCTGGGATGATCAGCTGATATTATTGCTGCGTCAGTCTACCCAAACAATGAGTGAAAACTTCAAGCTTGCAGTTTATTTGTGAATTCTCTCTCCTTTCTGCTTTCACTCACCAAATGAGTGATTTTTGATTCCTGTCGGAGAAAAGTGGATGAATATTTCCGTTCAACGCCGCTGTCAGCACCTGTATCCACGTCCAAAGTGAGTAGGCTATCCAATGCGTTTAACCAAATTAAATTTGTACTGCTTGCAGTTGCAGGAGCCTCAGAAAACACTGCCTTCAACGGAGCCACACAGAAACACGTCCACCTCTCACAACTTCAACTTTGTAATCATTGTTTGTATATAAATATTATTTAAATCACGTATACGTCATGTTGTCTTATATGGGCAGTCGGGGTAGGCGTGGTCAAGCTGACTCAAAATATTGCTTAAATATTTAGAGTGGTATATTCAATAAATATGCCAAGTTTCAGCTCGATATATGTAATTTTCGACTTTATGCCACTTATTCGGCAATCCGGCCCAGTGTGCAGTGGTGGTAGAACATGGAACAAGATCAGCTGAACTATGTATCGATATGCGATATTTACAAAGTGCATCGATGTATGCGATATTTACAAGATGGTATGCTGTTTACTATTTACATTTGCATAACAATCGTTTACAATTAGAAGTTGCTTAAATTAAAATTATTGTGGTGGCGCGTTCTGCTGCGAACAATAACCTTTAGTATGAAAAACTATTTTGTTTCTTAAGCTATCTCAACCAAGCTCACAGATTGTATGTTTTAGGCTGTCTTTAACATTCTGGCCAAATTTGGTAAAAGTCGCGTTACTATATCATATAGCTGCCATAGGAACAATCGGATGCAAATTAACCTTTAGAATCAAATACTCTGATGTTGTATGAGATATTCTTAGAAAACTCACACATTAACTCTTCTTGCTAAATTTTGAATTTTTCCACAAATTTAGCTTTTCCCTAACTAAAAAAATAATCAAAAACAATAGAGACTGACACTCGCCAAACGTCAACATCAACCGGAATCTCAGATTCCTCCACAGCGCACTATCGTAAAAAAAGTCCGATATTTTGGTATTTATAAACTCAAATTGTATTTTGTTCAGTATCTTAAAATTTTTTTTATTTTCCAAATCCAAAAAGTCCAAAACAACCAAAAATAATTTTTTTTAGATTTTTCGGGACTACCCTTAGTGTTTTATGCGTGCTCAAAGTCAGCTGATTGAGCGTTGCCACATGAACTGAAAAAGCACGGGAAAAATAATTGCAACTTTGAGAGCCAATTGTGTTTGTTTCGGAAGCATATTACAAATTGCTAAATATGGATAAAGTTGATAAAAATATTTAAAAAACGATAGTAGTAGTGATTTTTAGTATTTGTGTTTTATTGTGCAACTGTCCAATGTGTTGTTTATGTGTATTTTTAGCTAAAAACTAACAAATGTGTACCTGTTCCGTTAAGCTTTACATCACAAAACAGTACGAGAGTTTTGAGTAAAGGTTGTTAACTAAACCATCTATATTCAGATGTTAATAATCCCTTTTGTTCGATTTTGTTCCTTTTCGTAAATAATGACATGTTGCAGCTGTGTATGAAATTCGCCGATCAGAGCTGCTTGAAGTTTGGTCCAGCATTAGCCGCCAGGCTGACGCTGTGATATCATATATTGTTGAAAATATGAAAAACAATTTAATTAAAATCAAAACATTCCAAGTGGCTTGACGGCTTTATTACAGTTGAGTTTGGTGAGATTAACACGACCCCAATATCAAGATGCAGGGTCGCTGCATCGGTCTCGGCAAATAAATCAAATGAAAAGGATTTGTGCTTCGTATTGAAAAAAACAAGAAGTTATGAAGATTTAAGCAACGTAAGGAAAAAACTTGAAGCCAATCCACAGATTCCAATAAGCCCTGATGTCGCATTAGCATTTTTAATTGAAAATGGATTAACAAAACAGCAGTATTCAAATATAAAAAAACTTAATAAACAGCATGGATGCGATATTTATCCCCCTTATTTTGAAGTTTTAAAGGCTAAATTAAACTGCAGACCTAACTGCATCAGATTTTGTGAAAGAAAAGCTGAAGTCTCCTTACAAAACTTATAAGATTATACAGCAGATCGCATTCGCAAGGAGAAGTCCTTGAGATTTTACCTGATATAACTCATTGCAAATTGATAGTGAGCTACGGATTCGATGGCTCGACAGGTCAAAGCTCCTATAAACAAAAATTTCAATTTAATTAACCTATCTCTCAGGACCATTCTCTATTTGTAACAACAATTATCCCGTTGAAACTTGTGGATGATACTGATCGAGTAGTTTGGCTGAATAGAACACCGCAGTCAATTAGATTCTGCCGGCCCACAGTGTAAGATTTTGCCAATATAGAGGGACCTAATTAAAAAAAAAAAAATTGTTTAAGGTCAATGAGCTTTTAGAAGTCAATTTAGAAATGTTCAAATGTTACGAAAACAAGCACAAAACAAAACAAACAATTTCTGTTCACAAAATAACGGTTCTTAAACCGGTGCATTTGAAATGCATGCAGAATTGCATCGGACAACGACCAGCATTTTAAAAAGTTTCGTCTTTTCAATTAGATCGTTTGATCACTGTGAGCAGTCAATTTTTATTTTTTCTATCATTTTTGGAGCATAATTGATTTTTAGCAATATAAAGGTTCTTTATAATCGACCTAGAAAATTTTTATTATTTGTTGGAAATAAGTGCCAAAAAGTAAGTTAATTTTTCACAATATTCTATTTTTGATGGAAAAAAACTAGCTGTACTCTATCGTATTCAAATCATCCAGAACATACATCGTTTGAAGAAAATCATTCTGAATCAGGATCAGCAATAACATTTTTCCCTGAGCACTTTAATTTAGCATTGAGTAAAATAACACGCGCAGAATTTTTCGAGGTTTGGTCAAGTACAGTAAGAGCCGTTAGGCTTAACTCACTCTTAGAGCACGCAGCGATGATTTTTAGACCCCGTACTTTAAAAAAGTAAAGGGGTCTATTAACTTTGTCACAAAAAAAATGTGCGTAACAGGCAGAAGGAGGCGTGGCAGACCCCATTAAGTATATATATTCTTAATCAGCATCAACAGCCGAGTCGATATAGCCATGTCCGTCTGTCCGTCCGTCCGTCTGTCCGTCTGTAAGAGCGCCTAGATCTCAGAGACTATAAGAGCTAGAGACTCCAAACTTGGTATGTAGGTTCGTCTATATTGGGAGCAGATCGAGTTTGTTTTAGATTTTGGATCGAACCACTATATCATATAGCTCCCATAGGAACAATCAGTTGAAAATCAAGTCTTAGTATGGAAAACTTTTTTGCTGTTTGAGATATTTCAACCAAACTAACAGAATATGTATAAAAGATGTTCTCATACATACTGATTAAATTTGATTGAAATCGGATTACTATATCATATAGCTGCCATAGGAACGATCAGTCCAAATTAAGTCTTAGTATGAAAATCTTTTTGTTGCTTGAGATATCTTTATAATAAGTACGGGGTCTCCGACAGTCGAGTACCGCTCGACTGTAGCACCGCCGACTAGTTTGCAATGACATTGATAATAATAAGTTAAAAATGCACTTATCAAACATGTGCCATGCATTTGAGTCTAGGTAGAGTAAATCTAGGAGAGATACACTGCGTTTCACTTGAATAGCACACTTAATTTTTTCATTATTATTTGCTCATCTTTAAGTATTCGCTTAATTTTATTTATTGATTGTTGTTGTAATTTGTTTGTCACTTAATTTAGCCTCTTTCTACAAAAATTAGACACCTTGAAATGTACCGTTATATTTTTGCGATAATTTCTTCTGAATTTGCTTCAATAAATCGCGCATTTTTTGTTTCACTTGAATAGCACATTTTAGACTTAATTTCATTTTATCTGCCAAGATCATTAAAATATAAATTTTTTTTAATTGATTTGTGCATTTTATATATAATTTGATAATTTTATGTTATTATGAACCGTGGATCAGCACTAAGTAACAAAGAACAGGTCCAAATAAAAAGCTATATTGATTGTGACCTTTCTGTGACCAAAATACCGAAAAAAAATAGGAAGAAGCAGAAAAGTTATATACAATTTTTCTTAAAATTATCCAAACTATGAAAAAAATATGAAGGGACGCACAAGTAGTGTTCTTAGCAATACAGATAAGCGGGTGATTCTGCGGCAAGCTTTAAATTCTCATGGCTCGGTGGACAAGATCAGGTCGAAAGCAGGTGTTAATGCGAGAAAAACTACCGTAATGAGGGTTATTTCGAAGCGAAACACCTTAAACGTTTGAAATTAAAAAAAAAAACCCCACTCAACCCCACAGGTAAAGAAGCTCGATTGACTTTTTGCCGCGGTAATATGTCATGGACCAAGGAGCGGTATCATATAGGTTATTCTGATGAAATAAAGTTTAATTTGAAAGGACCAGACGGCTAAAACTATTATTTACATGATTTAGGGAAAGAGACTCATCAGTTGGAGCGTTTGCACAGCCGAGTGGGCGCGGTTTCAGTTTGGGGTGCCATATCTTACTATGGTACTTGTGAACTCCAATTCCTAAGTTTAAATATTAATGTAAAATCGTACTAAGGAGTTTTGGAAAATGCTTTTCGCATTTGAAAATTTGTTTAATCATAGGCCATGAACTTTCCAACACGACAATGCCCAAAGACACACTGCCAGTGTTGTAAAGTCCTTCATTGAAGCTAGAAATGTTACCATTCTGAACTGGCCACCATACTCGCCGGATCAGAATATAATAGAAAATGTTGGAAAAGGGAATGGGAATGGCTGCCCACAAACGTTTTTAAGTCTGGAAAACAATTTTCAACCAAAAGTGAATTAATTGAAGCCATTCAGAGGGCGTAGGCTAAAATTTCCCTTGATTATATAAAAAGATCATGTGATTTACTTTCCATTAGGGTTTACGAGGTTATATGGGACAAGGGAGCCACAACACATTACAAAACTAATAGATATTTGCAGATAAACCTTTAACAAATAAATAAAACTAAATAATATATTTAATAAAAAAATGTTCTATTCAAGTGAAACAGAATTTTTAAGTTATTTTTATACTTTTTTGGCTTTTTAGTTAATTTTATATTAATTGTGGAACTTATTTAGGTTTTTTCATTTTTATAATAGAGAATATTTATCACACTATAAATAGAAACTTTAAAACAATAGTGTTTTTTTATTTGCTTCAAAGATATTGACTAAGGAAATTGAGTGTATGGAGTGTGCTATTCAAGTGAAACGGAGTGTATATCCAGATTTATGACCAATTATGCAAGTTGGCTTCAGGGCACAATAAAAGGTGTTGATTACAAGATTGATGTCCCGCCTTGAACCTTAAGCCGTAACTTTATTATCTTATGGTCAATCTAGTGAAGAAAGTTAAGATTTAAGTTCAGATTTTTTATGTTGTTTTTTTTTTATGTATGAAAACATTTTTTTCTCTCAATAAATATATTATCTTTAAAACAAAACCATTTTTTTTATTTATTCGGCCAATAATTTTGAAGTTACAAGCAAAAACATGAGCCTATAACAAAAATAATCAATTTAAAAATAAAAAAAATTTTTTTTTATTATAAATTAAAAAAAAAATAGTTTTTAATTGACTAAAATTAAAACAAAAAATACTAACCTGATACTTTTTTGATAACAATTTTCTTTTTTTTTATTATTGCGGTTTGTGTGCTAAAAAAATGAAAAATTTCTGGGTTTTCCGTATTTTAAGCCCTTAAAACTGCCACGCCCACTATAAATTTTAGTGCAAAAATTTCTTAGGGGATATTCAAACATTCACTTCAAATTTCAAGTCGATAGCTTTAAAATTACGACTGCTAATGAATTAAGTCCCCCTAGATTGGCAAAATCTTACACTGTGCGGCCGTTAAAAATGGAATTTGCAAAAGAAACCACTGCCCTAATACGTACTAAACGTACTAAACGAAAAATTTAACTTGGAAGAGCAAATAAGAAACCTTGACGAGCATTTGTTTATTTACAAAAACAAAGTAGTAATAACAAAATTTGAAACATTTTTATCGCTTATTGATGGTAAAGTCTTAAACATTTTAACTGGCATCAATTCATGCCAATCCTGTTCTCTATGTGGAGCGAAGCCGACTCAACTGTTAAGCACTAGAGATTTTAATTCGACTAATTTTAAAGTTAATAACGAGAGACTGCAGTACGGAATAAGTCCACTTCAAGCGTGGATTCGATTCTTAGAGTTTGTTCTGAAAATCTCGTACAGAATTATTGTAAGGACTTGGCGGGTCAAAGGTGTTGACATAAAAATAGTTGGATTGCGCAAGGAGTTTATCCAAAAAAGGCTTTGGTCTGAAATGGGTCTCAATATAGAAAAACCCAGAGAGAATGGCAGTGGCAACAGCAATGAAGGAAATACTGCAAGAAGAGCATTTTCAAATGCTAAACTTTTCTCTGATATTTTAAGCATTGATTATGATATTATCTACAATTTTCATTCCATCCTTATTGCAATCTCCTGTGAATACAAAATAAACACCGACAAATTTAAGGTCTTCTGTGCCAACACCTTCTTTAGGTACCATGTCGAAGGTACATGGAAAACTATGCATGGTACCCTATGTCGCCGACTGTACACAAAGTATTATTACACGGATACCAAATAATGGATAACTGCATTGTTCCAGTTGGAGTTCTTGGAGAGAACGCGTCAGAAGCAAGAAATAAAATCTATAAGAATGATAGAAAATGTCATGCCAGAAAATGTAGTAGATTTGACAATATAACCGATGTTTTTAATAGAGCATTAGACTCTTCCGATTCATTGTTGTCTAGTCTCTGCTTAAATGAAAGATTAAAATTAAAAAAAAAATGGCACTTCCTAAAGATGTTGTCGCTCTTCTTGAATCCCCGGATAGCACAGTTTTACAAAAATATGATGATGACTCAACCGATGAAGAAAATTATTCTGAAGAAGAGGATGACGAGCTAGATAATTTTGGTTTGGATTTTGAGTTGGAAGACGAATATGAAGACAATTAGGCTTACGGTTACATTGATGCGGTAAGTGATAAGCAAAAAAAAAATAATATAAATTTTTTAATGGTCTAACCAAGCTTCAAACGACTGGACCATATATCTTCTTACTCGATTAAAATTTATAACCTTAGCTTGGACCACTGGATAAATCTAAGAGCATTAATATTGTTGCACAAAATAATTACCACAAAAGAACCTAATTACTTATATGAACAACTTAATTTCTCTACCTCACGACGAACAAATAATATCACAACTGTTAGACATAGACTCTCATCGTCAGAAAAACAATTCTTTGTACATGCTGTTCGCCTTTGGAACAATATTCCCCATGACCTTAAGACAATTAGAAGCGCACCCCTATTTAAAACCAAACTAACTATGCACCTAAATAATCTTATTTAAACATTTTTGAAAAGCAAGTAATACTAAGAACTGAACTTACTAAAATTATGAAATTAAAATCGAACTGTTAAAATTAAGTGTAAGCTATTTTACAACAATTGTAATACTAATAATACCAATAATAGAATACTACAAATCGCAATTATTAAAATTAATTATTAATTTACTAAATTAAAATCGAATTGTTAAAATTAAGTAATACCAATCATAGGATTAAATCAATTATGTTGTGGCTAGTGCAATAATTATAAGTTCCTTAAAACTTGTAGCACTAGGATGTTAAATAAATAAATAAAATAAAAAAATTGTCAGCCTTTAGCTAAATGTTTAGATTTTAAATAATTTTTTTTTAGTTTTTCGCATAGTCGTATGGGGAGGGGGAGGTGTGGGCGTGGTCCAAGTTAAAAAAAAAATTCAAAACTTTAAATTAGTTTAGCTAAAGTACATGCCAAATTTCAAGTGTCTATCTTCATATTTAGAGTTTATGCAAAAATATCGAGTTTTTTACCAAAGTGCCAATGTAGGCGCCAATGTAGACGAGGTATACCCCGGGGCCAAGCTGGCTGCCGTGAACTAAGAAGAGGTCCCAGTTCGTCCAAGGGCGAGTATGTAGATCCCGTCCACAATCAAGGAGCCCGAGCAGCTTCTAAGGATGCTGCAAAGGTGTAATCCCAGTCTACCCACTCATGACTGGAGAATGGAGATTGAGGAGACACCGGGGCCGACACATCAAGCGGTGATCATCCTGAATAAGGAGTCACTGGCGCTAATTGACGCGGCTGGAGGAGAGCTGAACTTCGGGTTCAGTTCTGTCTTCATCCGCGTCTATAAGTCAGATGCAGCAGTAGGCAGTGTTCCCTCGGACAAGCCAATAGAGGAGGACATTGCCTCCGAACTAGAAGCTCCCGAACGTCCAGAGATGGACGGATACACGTCAGATGCTTCCTCACTCACGAGATTTGAGAAAGCTCTGGCAGGCAGGTGATCTGGAGACCACCTCGGACATAGCCTCCGACGACGAGGGCGCTAATGTCACAATGGTGGAGGGCAAATCTGTAGATGTCGTTGAAGATTCTACAGATAAACCTCCACCATTGTAAGGCGGCCTCTGCGGCCCTTTTGCTTCGCCTGGCTGGAGGCGGAGCCGACATAGCCTTGATCCAGGAACCTTGGGTGGTGGGCGGCAAGGTTTCTGGACTCGGCTCACCTGACTACAAACTTTTTGTAGTAAACGCACAAGGCAACATTAGAGCCTGCATTCTTGCCCGAAAGCATTTAAGTGTATTTATGCTTCACAATTTCAGTAATGAAGACAACACCGCCGTAAGCCTGGAGCTCCAGCCGACTCCAATAAGGCTACTGGCCTACTACATGGAATATGACCAGGAGGGTCCTCTTCCAGAACACATCACGCAAAGCCTGATAAGCGACTGCGTGAGGAATAAAATCGGCCTCATAGTAGGATGCGACGCAAATGCCCACCACACACAGTGGGGGAGCTCAAACATCAATGCAAGGGGTGAGTTATTTTTACACTACCTCCTAAATACTAACCTAGAGATTTTAAACCGGGGAAATGACCCGACTTTCATCATCAAGGATAGAAAAGAGGTCATTGACTTGACACTCGCGTCCCATTCCATATGTGATTTAATCACAGACTGGAAAGTCTCAGATGAGCACTCATTCTCAGACCATAGATATATTGAGTTCGTACTCAATCTCCAACCCCCAAAACCACCTAGGTTTACCAATCTCAGGAAAACCAATTGGACCAAATATCAAACCCTTCTCAGAAAGGCCATCCCAGAAAATGCACCAGACGGGCCACACTCAAGTGCACGCCTTCATGACCTAATTAAAACCTTAACAAATGCATGCATATCTGCGTGCAAAGCTTCATGATTCGTCAGTAGACCAAAAGGCAGTAAGAAACCACCTTGGTGGACCCATCACTTAAACAATCTTCACAAAAGCAGTAGAACCCTCTTCAATCAGGCCAAGGCTTCAAATCTAGAGGAAGCATGGCTAAACTATAAGCTACAACTAGCCACTTATAAAAAAAAGAAATCAGAAGAGCCAAGAGATCCTCCTGGCACTCCTTTTGCTCAGAAATTGAATCAACATCCGAGGCAGCCAGACTTCGAAAGATTCTTTTCAAATCAGCCCCCTCTCTAGGATACCTTAAGAGAGAAAATGATACGTGGACAACTTCCAGTGAAGAATCACTGGAAGTATTATTGAATAAAAAAAACTCTTTACGAGGTAAAAGTCTAGTGACGAAAACATTTTCATGCCCCAAAATTTCTGATATCCAATTTTGTGACGAATAATATTAGGTTTTACACATAAATTATTTTAAACAAAATTTTGGCACCCGGCACATTGCGCTAAAATGTTTCAATTCTAATACTAAATAAAACTCTCTGTTTTGCGCAGTGCCGAATGCAAAAATTTTGATTAAATAATTTATGTGTAAAACTTAATATTATTCGTCACAAAATTGGATATCAGAAATTTTGGGGCATGAAAATGTTTTCGTCATTAGACTTTTACCTCGTAAAGAGATTTTTTTTATGGGATATCAGAAATTTTTGAATAAGACATCAGAAATTTTAAAATTGCAATATTTGATGTGATTTGTTGTGTAGATTTTTCTTAAATTGTCAAAATGTGGGAAAAAATACCTTATTTAACCTGTAACTGTTTACCCTTATAATTAAAAAAAAACTTTTAAGGTATGTCTAAGAGCTCTTCGAAATACCTTTTCAACGATATATAGATCGCATCTGTAGCTTCTATCATTGGGATGCTATGGGGGCTTAAATTTTAGCGGTTTTAAGCGAATTCCCGCTAAACTAGGCGATTTTTCGAAAAAGTCGTAGAACAAACGATTTTATATTTTTGGTTATAAAATGATTTATCTGCCGCAAAAAGGAATTCACCACTTGCAAGCAGTTTATTTCCGCATTACGCTGTAACGTACATACTGCATATGTACATGCAGTAGTGTAAAGGTAAAAGGTATATTCAGTTAATAGGTAATATCTTGTCCAAACGAATTTTGACAGATACGTGTTATATGTCAAAAAACGCGGAATCAAATTGCCTATAACATATAACATATTTTAAAGTGATCTCATGTGTAGATTTTTCTTAAATCGCCAAAATGTGTAAAAAAATACCTTGTTTCACCTGTAGCCGTTTACCTTTTTAACTTAAAAGAAAAACTTTGAAGGTATGCCTAAGAGCCCTTCAAAATACCTTTGCAACGATATATAGATCGCATCTGTAGCTTCTATCGTTTGGACGCTATGAGGGCTTAAATTTTAGCGGCTTTTAGCGATTTCCCGCTAAACTAGCGATTTTTCGAAAAAGTCGTAGAACAAACGTTTCTATATTTTTGAGCGGGAACAAGTCCTCATTCAAACATTTCAGCTAAATCAACGCTTTGATACTAACAAACAAACAAACAAACAAACAAACAGACAGACTGACTTTTCATCTCATTTTCGGAAGGCCCCTAAAAATTTCAAAATTAATTATCTTTCGAACCAGCGGTCGGATTTTGATGATCGAGGTGTCATTCGACGCGTAATTTTGAAAATTAAAGAAAGGCTCCAACGGCCCCATTAGCTCCAATCATTTAAATTTTGCCCCTCCCACTTACACCTGTTTATCTCACGAACCAGGTAAGTTTTTAAAAGTCTTAGTATGCACATTTGTAAGTTAAGTTGATACCTTTCGATCGGTATATAACTCGACCTGATCGGACAGTCATAGCAAATCTTCCATTCTTCCTGTGTATATATGCTAGTCGCCTTCGCACCCTTCGTGCTGCTTTCGTCACTAGCGCGGACTGCCGTCAGCAGTGATAAGCATTATCCGGGATGTTCTCAACACATCACATGGAATCAGCAATGTCTAAGTGAGGTGCCACTAAGCCCCTCATTATTCAGTGCACGTTTAAATCACCCGGACCTGATGACATAGCGTCTGCAAATCTCCAACACGCAGGTCACATTGCCATAAACTGGCTGCGAACAATTTTTATTGAAATCCTCGGGACTGGCCTGATCCCAAAACCCTGGAGATACTCAAAAGTGGTGTTCATACTAGAGATGGGACCGGGCCGGGCCGGGCTTCGTGTCCCGCGGGCCTCTTCAAAAAATCACCGGGCTTCGTGCATGAAAATCTAAATCGGGCTTTTTTCGTGCGGGCCCGGGCCTAAGCAAAAAGCCCGAGGCCCGGTAGGCCCGAAAAGTCAATTTTTCATATCGATTAATTCAAATATTTTTACATAAAATTGTGTAAATATTAATTTTGTTGAGTTATTAAGATTAATTATTAGATTTTAGTAATAAAAAACAACACTTTTTTTGACATTAAAAAATTATGAATAAAAAAATTATTAAAAAAAAAAAAAATTATATAGTTGAATCGGGCCGGGCTCGGGCCGGGCCGGGCCTCTTGAAAATTTGACCGGGCCGGGCCTGGACCGGGCCAGAAAGATTTATTTCGGGCCCGGGCCGGGCCGGGCCTTAAGAAGGAGGCCCGTGCCCATCTCTAGTTCATACCCAAGGCCGGAAAAGCCTCTCACATCACATCCAAGGATTTTAGACCTATAAGTCTAACATCCTTTCTGCTCAAAGCCTTCGAGCGTATCCTCTCCCTTCACTAAAGGGCCTCCATCCCCAACGAGCTCATTTCGAACTCACAACACGCATATAGGAAGGGAAGATCTACTGCAACAGCTCTTCACTCCGTCATTGCTACTATAGAGAAATCTCTCTCGCTAAAAGAATTCACCCTCATTGCCTTCCTAGACATTAAGGGCGCTTTCAACAACGTTTTCCCGGAAGCGATTACTGAAGCACTGATGGACCTGGGGATCGAGGGCCGGCTAGTGGGATTGATCAACCAGTTGCTGACTATCAGGGCTGTGACATCTACACTTGGCTCTTCGAAACTCACAAGACCTTGTCTTTACCCCCCTCTTTTTTCCTACTCATTAAAAAAATAAAAAATTTTTTATAAACTTAAATATAAAGGTAAACGCTTCAGAATTGATTTCTCTTTATAAATATAAATGGTTTTGTACCCGCCCGGACCCGCCAAGAAGGTTAAATAAAAAAAAAACTAAATCAACCTCACAAAAAAAAACACGCGGCATAATTGCATAGTTCGATCGATTGTTCCTATGACAGCTATATAATATTCTGGTCCGATTTGAACCAAACTTGGTTAGAATGTAGAAGACTACCCCAGGTTCATAATATGTCAGATTGGTTCAAATCGGACAACTATATCATATAGTTGTCATAGGAATTAGGTCCAAATATTCAATTTTAATAATTCACACCAAAAAACAAAAAATAATTTTTGAAAAAAAAAAATTATTTTTAAATTTTTTGAAAATAATTTTAAAATATAAAAACCTTTTTTTTCTTTTTAAAAAAAGGTAATTTTTATTAAATATTTATATATTCTAAAAACAAGTATTCTGATACCACATGGCAGCTTAAGCTAGTTTTACATCAAAGACAATTAAAAATGGTGACTACAACAAATACAGTGAGATATACAATTAATTACATTCAATTTTAGATTACATTTACATTTTTACATCAGTTTAACTTATGACAGGACTCTGTTAGGCAGATCCTGTGGGTGGTGTCTTTTTAGCCTTCTTTTTCCTTTGTATCTGGTAAGTCGACGAACGAGTGCATTTGGGTGCGAGGCTAACCTGTCTGTGTATTTTTCAGCCTGAATTCGGATCACATCGCCTACCTTGGGGACTCCAAGATCTCTTTCAATGTCCCTAGTGCCCATGTACCAGGGTGCGTTGCACATTTTACAAAGGATTTTGCTCTGAGCCACGCGAATCTTATTATAAGGTGCGTTTCATAATCATAAGACACTTTAAAATTTTAATTTTAAAACTCAACAAAAACTAATCAACACATTTAAGCAAGCGATTTCTTAGAAATATATGATTTCTTATTTATTGTCTACTACGAAGAACCGTTAGTGGCGCCAATTCTCTTGCATTCCAAAGAACCGTTGTCTTTTTGCATGCGACGCTCTGTTTTCTTCAATTTGCGCCGTTTCACAATAATAAGACAGTTGTCGAAAATTTAACTTTTGTGAACTTGAATGTAATAAGTTTGATTTTGTTTGATGATTTCTTGAATATTTAATCATTTTTAACTAATATGCCGCGAGGTACGATATTGTCACATGAAGAGCGTGGAAAAATTTTGGCCTACAATGAATCCGGCCTCTCACTATCTCTAATTTCGAGAAAAATTAATAGAAGTCGATGCGTAGTATCGAAATTTTTTGCGTAATTCCACTAATTACGATGTTTTGAGGCCTACGGGTAGAAAACTTGCGCTTTCTGACCGAGATCAGCGACGGATTATTAGTAAGAGTTCAAACTCATTCGTATCTTGCTCCAGTTTGGCCGCGTCTGTGGACAATAAAGTGTCAAAAACCACGATTTGGCGCACCCTGCAGAGGAGCAAGTGTATACAGTACTCGAAAATGTTGAAAGCACCACATCTCCTGCCACGGCACAAGGAGGCGCAGCTTAAATTTGCGGAAGATCATCTTTCTACTGACTGGAACACAGTAAAGCTGCATTTACACGGTCGGTTTCCGACCGACACTTTTTGACCGATGGAAAATGTTGCCATTAAAAAGCCAAAAAATACCAAAAAATGTCTTTCTCACATGTAAGTTTGCTTCGAGACAAACCGACCTCTAAAATTTTGCGTGTTTACACGAGACCGACGGTTTATTAACGTAAAGTGTCGGTCGGAAACCGATCGTGTAAATGCAGCAAGTAAATAATCAGGTTCTAAAATTCCTCTGATTTACAATTTTCCTTTGACAGATTATTTTTTCCGACGAAAAGAAGTGGAATCTTGATGGTCCTGATGGCTCCCGATGCTATTGGAGAGATTTGCGAAAGGATCCCATTTACTTTTCCAAGCGAAATTTTGGTGGTGGTTCGGTTATGGTGTGGGGTGCGTTTACATCGAAAGCCACTTTGGAACTTCAGTTCACATCATCTCGAATGAACAGCGCGGAGTACATTGGAGTATTAGAATGCAGTCTCCTTCCGTATCTTGAAGCTAATAGAGAAGTACCACTTGTATTTCAACAGGACAACGCTCGCATTCATGTTAGCAAGGAAACAAAACGCTTTTTAAGTGATTGCTCTATCCAAACTATGGACTGGCCGGCCTGTTCTCCGGATTTAAATCCGATTGAAAATGTGTGGGGTATCTTAGTTAGACGGGTTTACGCCGAAAATCGACAATTCAACACTATTGCCGAACTAAAGACGGCAATTATGACCGAATGGGAGAAGTTGGATACCAATCTCTTAAAAAAATTATGCGATTCGATGAAAAGAAGATTGTTTTGTATTGCTACAGGTGGGGGTAACCCAATTGACTATTAACAAGTCAAATATGTGGACATAATCCTAAATAATTAATAATTAAGCAACTTATTGAATCCCTATTGAAAAGTGTCTTATGTTTCTGAAACGCGCAAATTTTTATTTTTCTCCAATTAATTTTGTTCAAATAAACTAATCAACATAATTTCTACTGAAACTTGTTTGTTTTGTTGCTTAGAATATTATATATAAAAACAAATTTGATACAAAATGTATTTTCTGAAATATTAACAAAACATGGGGTGTCTTATGATTATGAAACGCACCTTATTTGTCGACGAGGAGGAGGGGGACGAGTCTTGTTAGTAGCTTCAGTACGACAACTGATTTCCTCTACTAAATTTTCACTCATTTGTACCAAGCTACTGAGAAGTCCAACAGAATTAATTGGCTGATACAACAGTTTATGTCGAGTCTCGGGCAACAAATTGTTTTTCAAAATTTCTAATAGCTCTTCTTCCACGATTTTGATTGCGAACTTATCAATGATTGAAGCAAGATCATCATGAAAACATACAAAGGATACCCCTGGCTTTTGTTTTCGAGATCTAATCATCTCTTTGCTCATAAATTCTGAGCGGTAATCCTTATATTGTTGGCGAAGTGAAGCACAAAATTCTGACCAAATTATGCGATCCACTTGTTTGTGGTATCGCCAATACCAGTCTCGGGCTTTTCCTTTAAACAGAACATGTAAATGCTTACATAAAGCAATGAAATCGCTATCTAAAGTCTCATCTGTTGATGCCTTGACTCTGTAGATAAATTCTTTTACACCTAGACATTCAGTAGACCCATCAAAGTGGAGATTCCACTTTTGCATGGTATCTGCAATCTTTCGTTGGGCAAAAGAGGATGAACTAACAGGCGATACTCGGCTTGGGGGTGGCGATTCCCTAGATCCAGATTGAGGTTGAATCTGTAATGATGACATCACGCGACTGACGGTTTGCTCGATCATCGCTTGGATTGCGGAATAATCAATGCTTGCACTCTGAGGTGTCTCTTCCTCTCCTTGTCTTGTCGCCTGCTCGGCAGGATTTGTGCTATTGCTAGCATCTAAACCTGACGCGGGCACATCACTCATATTCAATGGTGGATCAGCCGGTTCGGTGGTTGTCTGATTTTGTTCCAGTGCTTTGGCCAAATGGCGCGTTACAGCTCTGGTAGCTGGAGAAATGCGTCGGGCTGCAGGCTGTTTTGATTTTGGGGAACAATTACCAACAACTATCTTTAGTAAAGATCGATCAAGAACCTGGCTGCAACTAAAACACTTGGCATGATTTTCTAGCCAATTTTCTAAACAACGCTTGTGAAATACATGCTCACATGGGGTGCAATAGCATGATTGGGTTATTATTCATAATCTGGCTACATATACCACAAAGGCTTGTAGCATCTTCCACAGATAACTGTGATCCTGGAGGAGTATGTGTTAATGGCATAATAAAATGTATTTTAATTCTTCCTGATTTGTAACAACTCTGGTAGCATAACTAAATAGAAGTTCTCAATGTAATAAAAATACCTTAAATGAAAGCAGATAAGTTTTCCGGTCTATTGAAACAAAAATGGGAATTAATTTGTCCTAATTAAACCTGTCTAAGTAATTTAACCGTGTTCGGCAAAGATATGCAAACTCTGCATATTTCTAAGTTCCAGGCAACACTGTTAATCACTCATCCGAGTTCACCCAAAATAAAAAGATTTTCCCACATGTAAAGATCTTCGTTTCCCTGCAAGTCAATATTTTTATCCAATCGATATCAATATTTAAAGCAATCAGTACTGGTATCTGATAGAAACAATCTATGGAATGTATCTCAAATACTCAGTATTCTGCAATTGATTGAAAAAGTATCTATAAAAATAATCATATTCACTTGACAGTTTTCCAAGTCTTTACGAAAGCAAACGAGCATATATTGGGGTACGATGGTATAGCGGGTGTTTTTGCTATATATTCTCATATATATTTTGACCCATAAATATAAATTAGCTAAAGTTTCTCGGCCTCAGAATCTTATTTGAAAATCCTAAGCATCGTAGACTTGATCAAAAAAATTTATAAGATATTTTCCATCTGTCCATGCGGAAGATCAAAAAAGCTAGTCCAATCAACATCAGCGTGCGCGACTTAATGCACATATACATATACGACTTTATTAATCCAAAATAAATCCATCGCATGCCCCACGGTTCGGGCGCCAAAAATTATGTAACCGCATTGCTAGGGTAGAAGCAATAGCAGCGTTTTGTGTCCAGAAATTATTTTTCAAATTGAAAATAATTTTAGCTGCATCTGCTTGAGATCGATTTGCATGGCCGGTGGGATCCTCTTGTTCCGTAGCTCTTCCGGGTTGGGGGGTTCGTTGCCAAGCAGTCGCTCATGCATTCACAATTTTAAATTTATAAAGATCCCTACAGAAACTACAATGGAGCTGTACTCCAAAAATAATCAAACTAAAAATGAACCAACAAATAAATCGCAAAAACAGGGGGAAAGCTTTCATTAAAGATATTAAGACCCATAAAAAAAACCTCTTTACGAGGTAAAAGTCTAGTGACGAAAACATTTTCATACCCCAAAATTTCTGATATCCAATTTTGTGACGAATAATATTAAGTTTTACATATAAATTATTTATTTATTTATTTATTTATTTCTTGATTATTTCCTAGTGCTACAAGTAGGAGTACTTTTTAATTAGAGCACTAGTCACACTGACAATCTTATATAAATATATGTCATTTAAATATAAACATTTATAAATTATAAATTAACAGTTATGTTGCTTATCAAATTAACATCAAGTTGGAAAAAACGAAATTAATCTTAAAATATTTATAAATACAATTTTTATCATTACTATTATTATTATTACTATTATTATTATTATTATTATTTATATAAATATTATTACTATTATTATTAAAATGTATATCATTAATACTATCATTATTGCTTTCAGTACTATCATTACTAAATTTATTTTTATTACATATGCTGTTGCAGGTGTAATTTCAGCTTAGAGCTGAAGTTTGGTGTGCTTCTAATGGTCTTAATTTCAAATGGCAGCTGATTCCAAAGTCGAACAACCCATACAAAAAAGTGCTTATCAGAGGATGCAAGTTTTATTCTAGGGCAAACAATATTACAGGTCCTTAAAGATACGGAAAAGCGTAATTTGTCACATAGATAATCAGGCGTTTTTGTAGTGATAATCTGATGGAGAAGAGTTAATACTTTTAATTTAGTCCAGTTTTTCAAATCTAAGTCAAAAATACGATTGGCAAAACAGGTAACATGGTCATATCTTCTGAGTCCAAAGACGTAGCGTGCTAAGTTGTTAAATACTACTATTTCAAAACAAAATTTTGGCACTCGGCACATTGCGCTACAATGTATCAATTAAAACTCACTCACTGTTTTGCGCAGTGCCGAATGCAAAAATTTTGTTTTAAATAATTTATGTGTAAAACTTAATATTATTCGTCACAAAATTGGATATCAGAAATTTTGGGGCATGAAAATGTTTTCGTCACTAGACTTTTACCTCGTAAAGAGGTTTTTTTTATGGGATATCAGAAATTTTTGAATAGGACATCAGAAATTTTGAAGTTGCAATATTTTTTGACAGTATAGCTTTGTCAACTTTGATTATTGTTTGTACAAGCTAAAACTAATTGTCTGGTAACACTGGTCCCCTTTACAAACACACATGCCCAGCGCAAAAGCTATCAGCACTCTTAAACTCTGGGTGCTATGACACTTTGCTGCTGCTGTCCTATTCCCACTCTTAGTAAAATGTATATATTTAGCTAGCAGGTAATTTCCATTACGCTGCAAGCAGTGCGAGCCCTTCGAAATACCTTTTCAACGGTATATAGATCGCATCTGTAGCTTCTATCGTTTGGATGCTATGGGGGTTTCAATTTTAGCGGTTTTTAGCGATTTCCCGCTAAAACTAGCGATTTTTCGAAAAAGTCGTAGAACAAACGTTTCTAGATTTTTGAACAGGAACAAGTCCTTATTCAAACATTTAAGCTTAATAAACGATTTGATCCAAACAAACAAACTGGCTGCTATGACACTTTGTTGCTGCTGCCCTATTCCAATTCAAAGTAAAACGTATATATTCAGTTAATAGGTTATATCTTCCAAACCTATTGGTAAAATTTTTGTGTCATACATCAAAAAACGAGAAATTTTACAAGCTAAAACATATCGAAATTTAAAAAAAATCGTTAGCGGCGTTTTCTCAAAAACCGCCAAAATGTGGGGAAAATACCTTATTTCACCTGTAGCAATTTACCTATGCACTTTAGAAAAAAAGTTAAAAGGTATGCATAACAGCCCTTCAAAATACCTTTTCAACGATCACTGCGGACGGCAGTCCCGCGCTAGTGACGAAAGCAGCACGAAGGGTGCAGAAGGCTGACTAGCATATATACACAGGAAGAATGGAAGATTTGCTATGACTGTCCGATCAGATCGAGTTATATACCGATCGAAAGGTATCAACTTAACTTACAAATGTGCATACTAAGACTTTTGAAATCTCACCTGGTTCATGAGTTAAACAGGTATAAGTGGGAGGGGAAAAATTTAAATTATTGGAGCTAATGGGGCCGTTGGAGCCTTTTTGAATTTTTGTCGAATTTTTTTTCAATTCTCATCAAAAATACGCGTCGAATGACACCTCGATCATCAAAATCGGACAACCGGTTCAAAAAATAATTAATTTTGAAATTTTTGGTGGCCTTCCAAAAATGAGATGAAAAGTCAGTATGTCTGTTTGTTTGTTTGTTTGGATCAAATCGTTAATCTAGCTTAAATGTTTGAATGAGGACTTGTCCCTGCTAAATAATCTAGAAACGTTTGTTCTACGACTTTTCCGAAAAATCGCTAGTTTAGCGGGAAATCGCTAAAAACCGCCAAACTTAAAACCGCCATAGCATCCAAACGATAGAAGCTACATATGTGATCTATATTACGTTGAAAAGGTATTTCGAAGGGCTCTTAGGCATACCTTCAAAGTTTTTTTTTAGGTAAATAGGTAAACAGCTACAGGTGAAATAAGGTATTTTTCTCCACATTTTGGCGGTTTTTGAGAAAACGCCGCTAACGATTTTTTTTAATTTTCAATATGTTATAGTTTGTACAATTTCGCGTTTTTTGATGTATCATGCATAAATTGTAGTCGATTGGTTTGGAAGATATACCCAATAACTAAATATATACATTTTACTTTGAATTGCAATAGGACGGCAGCAGCAATTACATTTGACTAACAGTCCAGTAACAATGAAATCTATAATTTGACAGTCGTTATTAGAGATCGCCAGTGGCGCATGGTGTAGAGCGTTCGATTTTTGCATGCGTCCGATTCAGCTTGGGGTCGGGGTTCGAATTCTGGCACGGACAAAACATTTTTTTTAAATTTTTAAATGCAGTTATATTATACAGTCGAACTTCCCTAACTCAAATCACCATTATCCACAAAAAAAGTTCGAGTTAGGGAGACTTCGAGTTAGGGAAGTAGAATTGTATGAAGTTTGCCTAGTATTGCCACTCGACTTTGTTCGAGTTAGAGAGACTTCGAGTTAGGGAAGTTCGAGTTAGGGAAGTTCGACTGTATTTGCGTAAACTGATTTTGATATAAATATTATTTGTTTTTAAAAATTTTGGGTGCGCATATTGAAAATTTCCCAGCAAAGTAACAATGCCAGAAGCATATGTTATACTTATGTGATGCAAAAATAACCAGTGCTGCCAGACAGTTTTAGTTTTGTTATGTGTCAACGCGACTTTAATTTATTCAAATGAGTTAAGCATTAGAGTCTCTCTGTTAATTAATTTTATTTATTCATGCGGACGGCAGTCCGCGCTAGTGACGAAAGCAGCACGTAGGGTGCGAAGGCGACTAGCATAGTTATATACACAGGAAGAATGGAAAATTTGCTATGACTGTCCGATCAGGTCGAGTTATATACCGATCGAAAGGTATCAATTTAACTTACAATGTGCATACTAAGACTTTTGGAAACTCACCTGGTTCGTGAGATAAACAGGTGTAAGTGGGAGGGAAAAAATTTAAATTATTGGAGCTAATGGGGCCGCTGGAGTTTCTATTTTTACAATTCTCATCAAAAATACGCGTCGAATGACACCTCGATCATCGAAATCGGACAACTGGTTCGAAAGATAATTAATTTTGAAATTTTTAGGGGCCTTTCCGAAATTGAGAATGAAAAATCAGTTTGTCTGTTTGTTTGTTTGTTTGTTTGGATCAAATCGTTGATTTAGCTTAAATGTTTGAATGAAGAATTGTTCCTGTTAAAAAATCTAGAAACGTTTGTTCTACGACTTTTTCGAAAAATAGCTAGTTTAGCGGGAAATCGCTAAAAACCGCTAAAATTAAAACCATTATAGCAGTCAAACGATAAAAGCTACAGATGCGATCTATATATCGTTGAAAAGGTATTTTGAAGGGCTGTTATGCATACATTTTAACTTTTTCTAAAGTACACAGGTAAATTGCTACAGGTGAAATAAGGTGTTTTTCCCCATATTTTGGCGGCTTTTGAGAAAACGCCGCTAACGATTTTTTTTAAATTTCGATATGTTTTAGCTTGTAAAATTTCTCGTTTTTTGATGAATGACACAAAAAATTTTACCAATAGGTTTGGAAGATATAACCTATTAACTGAATATACTTATACGTTTTACTTTGAATTGGAATAGGGCAGCAGCAACAAAGTGTCATAGCAGCCAGTTTGTTTGTTTGGATCAAATCGTTAATTAAGCTTAAATGTTTGAATGAGGACTTGTTCCTGTTCAAAAATCTAGAAACGTTTGCTCTACGACTTTTTCGAAAAATCGCTAGCTTAGCGGGAAATCGCTAAAAACCGCTAAAATTGAAAACCCCATAGCATCCAAACGAGTGCCAAAATTTTGTTTTAAATAATTTATGTGTAAAACTTAATATTATTCGTCACAAAATTGGATATCAGAAATTTTGGGGCATGCAAATGTTTTCGTCACTAGACTTTTACCTCGTATTCTTCTTTACTATATAATTAATTAATTGCTTAATATTGCAAACAGAAAATTTATCTTTATACTTGTGCATTGCAAAAGTACCCAGTGCTGCCAGACAGTTTGATTTGGTTTAATAGGAATGCGGGTTATCATTTATTCAAATGAACTAAAATAATAGCATGCAAACGATAATATATACAGATGTGATCTATATATCGTTGAAAAGGTATTTTGAAGAGCTGTTATGCATACCATTTAACTTTTTTTCTAAAGTACACAGGTAAAAAGCTACAGGTAAAATAAGGTAATTTTTATTCGAAATTTTGGCGGTTTACAAGAAAACGCCGCTTTTTAATTTTCAATATGTTTGAGCTTGTAAAATTTCGCGTTTTTTGATATCATGCATGAAGTTTTGTTGATTGGTTTGGAAGATATATCCAATTAACTGAATATATACGTTTAACTTTGAATTGGAATAGGACAGCAGCAACAAAGTGTCATAGCAGCCAGAGTTTGAGAGTGCTGATAGATTTTGCGCTTGGCATAATAAGAATGCGGGATCTCATTTATTCAAATAAATTAAACTATTCGAGTCTTACTGCAACGTATTCTAATTGTATGTTTCTTATATAGCTATTTAATTGTTTTATTTTAATTAAACAAATTTAAAGCAAATAATTAAGTCTGCAATATCGATATTAATATGCGTGCTAATATCGATAGATGATTTCATTCAATACTGGTATCGATAGTCGGCTTGAATATCAGTATCTATCGATACTAAGTTTTCCTGTTTGTCATCCCTGAATTTGAAAGAACAAACCGAAGAAATGTTTCAGCAAGGACGTTATCGTGTAATTAAAATTCTTAAGAAATTTTACAAATAAATTTTATTTTAATACAAATTATTACTATTTTATTTTCAGAAGTGGGCTCCACAGCAAGAATGGAGTGGCCGTGGGCGTGGCCGTGGACGCGGCCGCGGATATGGCGGGTGGCGCCAATATGGGCCGCTACCATTTAGCCGCTGTGAGTGCCCCTGCCACAACGAATGTGGCAAGTGTTGTGTGGGGTGGGAGGCCGCTCCGCCTCCATCGTCAGCGGCACCAGCAGCGGCAACAGCAGCGGCACCAGCAGCGGCACCACCAGCGGCGCCACCAGCGGCCCCGCAAGGATGGGTCCGCGTTGAGGACATTGGACGCCTGAATTTGGTCCAGGCCCCAGAGCAGCCGGTGGCACACCAGGCGGCCCCCCCAGGCTGGATGGTACAATTGGACGCCGAGGGCAATCTGCCATCGGCTTAGCCGCGCTGAACGCGATAAATAATGAAAATCAATAAATTTATTGTTATTAAAATTTTGTGTTTTATTTATTAAATATATTAGGTTTTTAAATATCACTGCGGACAGCAGTCCGCGCTAGTGAAGAAAGCAGCACGAAGGGTGCGAAGGCGACTAGCATATATACACAGGAAGAATGGAAGATTTGCTATGACTGTCCGATCAGATCGAGTTATACACCGATCGAAAGGTATCAACTTAACTTACAAATGTGCATACTAAGACTTTTGGAATCTCACCTGGTTCATGAGATATATAACAGGTATAAGTGGGAGGGGAAAAATTTAAATTATTGGAGCTAATTGGGCCGTTGGAGCCTTTTTGAATTTTCGTTGAATTTTTTACAATTCTCATCAAATACGCGTCGAATGACACCTCGATCATCAAAATCGGACAACCGGTTCAAAAAATAATTAATTTTGAAATTTTAAGGGGCTTTCTGAAAATGAGATGAAAAGTCAGTCTGTTTGTTAGTTTGTCTGTTTGTTAGTATCAAAGCGATGATTTAGCTTTAAAGTTTGAATGAGGACTTGTTCCCGATCAAAAATCTAGAAACGTTTGCTCTACGACTTTTTCGAAAAAAGCTAGTTTAGCGGGAAATCGCTAAAAACCGCTAAAATTAAAACCCTTATAGCAGTCAAACGATAAAAGCTACAGATGCGATCTATATATCGTTGAAAAGGTATTTTGAAGGGCTGTTATGCATACCTTTAAAATTTCGCGTTTTTTGATATATGACACACAAAACTTTACCGATAGGTTTGGAAGATATAACCTATTAACTGAATATATACGTTTTACTTTGAATTGGAATAGGGCAGCAGCAACGAGTGTCATAGCAGCCAGTTTGTTTGTTTGGATCAAATCGTTGATATAGCTTTAATGTTTGAATGAGCACTTGTTCCTGTTCAAAAATCTGGAACCGTTTGCTCTACGACTTTTGCGAAAAATCGCTAGTTTAGCGGGAAATCGCTAAAAACCGCTACAAAAGCTACAGATGCGATCTATATATCGTTGAAAAGGTATTTCGAAGGGCTCTTTGACACTGCTTGCAGCGTAATGCGGAAATTACCTGTTAGCTGAATATATACATTTTACTTAGAATGGGAATAGGACAGCAGCAGCAAAGTGTCCTAGCACCCAGAGTTTAAGAGTGCTGATAGCTTTTGCGCTGGGATTACAAACAATAATCAAAGTTGACAAAGCTATACTGTCACCAAATATTGCAATTTCAAAATTTCTGATGTCTTATTCAAAAATTTCTGATATAACATAAAAAAAACCTCTTTACGAGGTAAAAGTCTAGTGACGAAAACATTTTCATGCCCCAAAATCTCTGATATCCAATTTTGTGACGAATAATATTAAGTTTTACACATAAATTATTTTAAACAAAATTTTTGCATTCGGCACTGCGCAAAACAGTGAATGAATTTTATTTGGTATGAAGAATTGATACATTTTAGCGCAATGTGCCGAGTGCCAAAATTTTGTTTAAAATAATTTATGTGTAAAACTTAATATTATTCGTCACAAAATTGGATATCAGAAATTTTGGGGCATATAAAGATAGCTTTTATCGTTTGACTGCTATAAAAGTTTGAATTTTAGCGGTTTTTAGCGATTTCCCGCTAAACTAGCGTTTTTTCGAAAAAGTCGTTGAACAAACGTTTCTAAATTTTTGAGCGGGAACAAGTCCTCATTCAAACTTTTAAGCTTAATCAACGATTTGATCCAAACAAACAAACAAACAAATCATACCTGTTAAATCTCGATTAGAATTACTAATCAATTAGATTATTTATTAGAAATAATCGTAATGATTATATAATTCACTGTTGAAAAATTTGTGATAATCTAATGATTACGATTAGAAAAAATAAAAAAAAAATCTAGAATTATTACGATTATTCAAAATAATCGGAAAAAATCAAAAAAATAAAAAAAAGTTTTGGGGTATTTCGGATTATTTTTGATTTTTTCTGATTTTTTCTGATTTTTTCTGATTTTTAGATTTTTTACGATTATTTAGTAAAAAACCAAATTATTTTAAATTTTCACAATCAAAGTAGCCAATGCTTTTGATTATGGTTGCTTTTTGTGCTGTCTAAAGCAGTTAAATTCAGAAGAAAGAAGGAGGCAGCTACAACAATTCCGTAGCTCACTAGTTAGAGTTGCTGACCTGTCAGTTCCAGTTTGAAAAAAATCTGGGTTCGATTCCCCCCGTCATAAGTTCTTCGGAATGAAACGCAAGAATATAGTATTAAACTTTTTTTTTTTTTAATCAAGAGTCAAGAAAATAATTGCTTGCAGAATATTGGAGAGCTAAGCGGAGCGCTCAAGAGGTCCACATTTATTGCGTATACAATCGAAAACAAGATATCCTAGTAGTTGGATTGCCGACTATGAACATCTACAGTAAGTTTATGTTTATTTATTTATTTATTAACAGTAAGATTACAAATATAATTTATAACCTAACTTATAATTATAGCACTGGCTGCTGGGGCCTTTGGCTAGTTACTTAATATAAATTATAAAGATGGATAATTATTTAAATCTAGTATTTACATTTGCTTTAAATTTGCTTAATGTATTAAGTACTTGTGTGGGCTTTGTTTTAAATGAAATGAAAAATTTTGGCTTCTTTGAAAAAGTTTAAGGTTTTCAAAATGTTGGAATTTGTAGGATTGAAAAGGAGAGTTTGGGGAGGTAAATTCCCAAAGAATTTGGAGCGTAAGTTAATTAGGGTTGTTGATGCGCAGTCATTAAATATATGTTCTAATGTTATGGCTATATTGTTTTGGCAATACGGACATATGTAAGTTTATGTTATTGATTATACAAGTACAAGTAATGCCCTTATTGCGGTTTTGGAATATGTGGAATGGACTCGATCGAGTTTGATCTGGAAATGCCTGCGTGAAGTACCAGTACTATCACCAGCCACTTCACACTTTAACAGGTCAAATACGAATTCATTTCATACATTATAATTATTCAAAAACTTATACAATAATCTAGACAATTCATTTCTTTGATTTTATTGTACAATGTTAGTTATTATAATTTTTAAGACTTTTCATTCCAAGGCATATTATCATAAAAACCTACTTAAGGCCTGTCTCCAGCATCGTGAAATTTTTATGTTAGGAATTTGCTATTTATTTCGTGTGCGTGGAACATAAACAAAACGTGTGACGATGTACCTAAAACGTGCATGGTCACTCTGTCGAATCAGCTGTGTTTTGTAACAGCGCCAATTTTAAAAGTTCAACTAATTTAAAAAAAATTAATAAAATGAACCCTGACAATGAAGTGATTGTGTTGGTGGCGGCATATACAGAAGTGGTCAAAAGTATTTACACAACGTGAATTTTTTTGAGCTTTCAACTTTGATTGCTTATTGCTGCTGCTTATACACTAAGATAACAAAATAACGGTTATTGTCATGTTTCTACATCTATGCAGAAGCAAATGAAAGAAAAATTAGAAATTATAACTGTTCAGGGGATTAGCAAACTGATGCTTATCAGTTGTCAAAAGTATTTACACACATTTATTTTGCGTCAAAATAATTTACACACAACTTATTTAAGGCCCTATTCTCTTTCAGCAAAAAATTTTTTTCGACTTTTTTTTTTTGCATTTATTTACAGCTTGGGTAGTTGTGAATATGCCCCTAAAAGGATTTTTAGAAATTCGAAATACTTAAGGAGATATGGCCATTTTTATCCAGCAATGTTAGTGTTAATGCATGTGAAGTCAAAACTTTAACCGCGTTTATCTCAAAACCACGTTTTTCGAGCTGGCGGCCACGATTCCGCCAGTTCTACTGAACCGATTTGGATGAAACAAAGTTTAATCGACGTAGAATTGTCACCATTCTGGCCCGTAGTAAAATAAAAATTTTGCGATTTTTTTTACAATTTTTTTTTACACTAAACTACAAAAAAATGGGTCCAAATTGAAATTTTTTTTTTGAATGGCCGCCATTTTGTCAAAAAAATCGCAAAATTTTTATTTTATCACGGGCCAGAATTACATCTATACTGATTATAACCCCGTTTTTTTTTTATTTCCGACGCTTCGGAGACCCGGAATCGTGGCCGCCGTGACGACACCTTTTTTTTGCACCACCAACTTTGAAGTCTCATTACTTTTTGAACAGCCCTCGTATCGCGGCGAAAAATTTTTTTTTATTTTCTTTTATTCATTACTAATTCAATAAAAAAAACAAAATTCAAATATCTTTTTGCGTTTTCAAATGAGATTTTTTTCGAAAAAGGTCAAAAAACAGCAAGCTGAAGGAGAATAGGGCCTTAATTTTTTTGTTGTTAAATATGCAATTTAAAAAAATTATTTTAATACAATATTATTAACCCAACTAATATCTACTAATACTGATTTTGGCGTTAATGTCGGCTTGCAACCTGGCTGGTATTCACTTAGCCAAGTTGGGCGCAATATCAATAGTCAATTTTGACCAAATTTCACATATTTTAGCTAGAGTTTCGGGGTGCCGCCGATCTCTATCCATGTTCCCCTTGTTCTTAACAAAAGCCCAAACATTTTACATGATGTTAAGATCGGGGCTTTGTGTGGGCCAGGGAGGAACCGCCTGATTTAGGCCTTATTGATATTTGACCCTTATGGCATTGAGCCCCGTACCGCTGTAAAATAGCGTCATACTACTTTAAACATAGTCTACTAATGACGTAAAAGCGTGATCAATTAAGAAATGGAGATATATGGATTGATTTGGCGTGTCCTCTATCGGTAGCAAGCCTCCAAATCCATTGTAACTCAGACATACAACAGGCTCGGTGGTGGCACAGTGACGCTATGAGGATACTCCTATACTGTCCAAACTATAGGAGCTACAGATATGATCTATATGTCGTTGGAAAATTTTTGCATTCGGCACCGCGCAAAACAGTGAGTTTTATTTAGTATTAGAATTGAAACATTTTAGCGCAATGGGCCGGGTGCCAAAATTTTGTTAAAAATAATTTATGTGTAAAACTTAATATTATTCGTCACAAAATTGGATATCAGAAATTTTGGGGCATGAAAATGTTTTCGTCACTAGACTTTTACCTTGTAAAGAGGTTTTTTTTATGGGTATGATATAGTAACCCGACTTTGACCAAAGTTGGCCAGAATGTTAGAAACAGCCCCAAACATAGAATCTGTGAGTTTGGTTGAAATATCTTAAGAAACAAAAAAGTTTTTCATACTAAAGGTTATTTTGCATCCGATTGTTCCTATGGCAGCTATATGATATAGTCAACCGACTTTCACCAAATTTGGTCAGAATTTTAGAAACAGCCCTAAACATACAATCTGTGAGTTTGGTAGAGATATCTTAAGAAACAAAAAAGTTTTTCATACTAAGCAATTCCGTGACCTTTGACCACGATTTAACCCACTTAGAGGTCGAATTTCGCAAAACGCCGTCTTATTGCACGATGAAATTATCTCATCTATGTTGTGTGCAAATTTCAGCTTTCTATCTTTTACCGTTTGGGCTACACGTTGATTCTCAGTCAGTGAATCAGTCAGTCAGTCAGTCAGTCAGGACAAAGAGTTTTATATATATATATAGATAGTAACATATGTAATGCACATAGCCACTTAAATATTCTCGCACATATTCCCCCTATCAAGTAATAAGATATCAATAAGAATAACAAGCTGGTGAAAATAACAATTCAAGCGCTCCCACGATCGAAACAGTTAATATAAACATCCGCTAGAATTGCTATTCCCACGAAGGGTCAAATCTGCCGACGCGGCACAAATCCAGGCTGTTGCTTAGCACCCAAATATTCGTCTTCCCATTAAAGGACAACTGAAGTCCCAGGCGAAACAAAACAAGTGCTTGTGCATAAATAAACGTGACAAACTTTGTTAATTGTGCTTTGTGACCGCTAAAGGATAATTGATGTCCCGGGCCACAACAATACAAAGAAAACAAAAATACTAAAAGAAAATAAAAAAAGACACCAATCAACCAACATCAATAATGGCAACAAGCCCAAGCCCAGCCCCATCAACTCCACCGATGGTTTTGTCAGAGCTTCTCTTGAAGCAAGCTCTTGGACAAATAAAACAAGTGCCGATTTTTGATGGAGAAACTGAAGAACTCACGGCGTTCGTGAGAAGAGTGGACTACATAATGCAGCTCTACCCCACTCAAGATCTGAGACAACACAACGTTCTATTCGGAGCTATTGAGCTACAAACTTCTGGAGCAGCACAGAGGGTTGCACAGCTGTCAGGAGCCACAAACTGGAAACTACTGAGGAACGCGCTGATTGACGAATTCAAAACACAGACACCCTTCGAGGTACTGCTTCGTCGATTATATAATACAAATTATAACGGAAATATCCGTAAGTTTATAGAAGACCTTGAATTTAAATCTTTTGTAATTTCAAACAAATTAATGTTGGAAGGCATACACATAAATACACTTTTATACACAAATGCAATGAACAACACAATCAAGGACGTTATAACAAGAAAGCTACCCGACCGAATTTTTATGACTCTGGCTAGGTACGATATTACGACAATAACTAAATTAAAGCAAGTAGCTCAGAGAGAGGGACTATACGAAAACAACTTTTCTGACCGTTCAAAAACCAACACTTCAACTACGTCAAACAGTAGTGATGCTCGCAGGAATAGAGGAAACTATCAAAATTTCTATCCTGTGGCAAGCCCACCAAACACAAATAATGCCAATCAAAACTTTCAAACCCCAAACCAAAGCAACCCACAGTTGCACAAAGAATTTCAACAAAATCTAAATCAGGGTAGATTTCAAAACCCAATGAACTACCAACAAAACAGAAATTCAGCCAACACTTCAAATCAGCCTGTCAAAAGACAACGCGAAAATTCTAGTGGTCAATCCAAAATGGATACTGCCGAAAATTTTCATCACGCAGCCTCGGACCAAGAACAAAACGAAACCCCTTCATTCGATTAATCATGAACAACATTCACCTCAAATGCGTAATCGACACAGGTTCCTCTATAAACCTAATGAAAAAGAACTTTTTAAATTTCCCAATTAAAACCTGTCATTTGGAAGTCCAAACGATAAAAGGAAATATTTGTTTGAACCAATGTATTTCCTTAGCCCCAAGTAAACTTTGTCCACAACACCAAAGATTTTACATACACGAATTTTCAGAAAATTACGATGTATTGTTAGGCAGGGAATATCTCCAAGCTTGCGAAGCAAATATAAATTATAAAGAGGAAACTGTTATTTTAAGCGATTACCCATTTATCATGAGATACAATCATGAAGATATCTTAAAGGACAAGACCGCTGTCAATCGTGTTGATCCACCTTATATGGAGGATACCGAATTTGATTGCCTTGATCCGCCATTCACATCTGACCAATCATAAGAAAATCAAATTCTCCTTATTGCTCACCAATTTGGATTTTACCAAAGAAAAGTGACGCATCAGGAAAACAAAAGTTTAGGATAGCAATTGACTATCGAAACCTTAATGAAATCACAGTTGACTATAAATACCCAATACCAGTCATGGATAATATATTAGACAAACTTGGAAAATGTCAATATTTCACTACCATTGACCTGGCGAAAGGCTTTCATCAGATCCAAATGGATGCTGATTCAATCCCAAAGACTGCTTTTTCGACAAAAAAATGGCCATTACGAGTACACTCGCATGCCATTTGGACTCAAAAACGCTCCTGCAACTTTTCAACGTTGCATGAACAACCTTTTAGAAGATTTAATCTATAAGGATTGTTTAGTCTACATGGATGACATAATAATGTATTCCACTTCATTGGAAGAACACATATTATCATTGAAAAGAGTTTTTAATAAACTCAGGGAAGCCAATTTAAAATTGCATTTGGACAAATGTGAATTTTTGAAAAAAGAAACTGAGTTCCTCGGTCACATTGTCACAACTGAGGGTATACAACCAAATCCAAAAAAAGTCAACGCAATTACAAATTTCCCAATACCCAGAACAACAAAAGAAATCAAGTCATTTCTAGGACTCTGTGGTTATTACAGAAAATGTATACCAAACTTTGCCCAAATCGTGAAACCAATGACGTTAAAACTTAAGAAAAATGCAACAATCGACATAAATAACAAAGAATACATCTCAGCATTTGAAAAATTAAAAGTACTTATTACATCTGATCCGATACTTATTTATCCAAACTTTGAAAAACCTTTTTCGTTAACTACAGATGCAAGCAATATTGCTATAGGTGCCGTGTTATCGCAAAACCATAAGCCAATATGCTATGCAAGTCGAACACTAAATGAACACGAAATAAATTATTCCGCAATAGAAAATGATCTTTTAGCTATTGTTTGGGCCACTAAATACTTCAGGTCCTATCTTTTTGGCAGGAAATTCGAAATCCTCAGTGATCACAAACCCCTAGTTTGGTTAAACAATGTTAAAGAGCCAAACATGAAACTTCAAAGATGGAAGATCAAATTAAATGAATTTGACTATCACATGTATGTCCCCGGCAAAGAAAATTATGTTGCCGATGCTTTGTCAAGAATTAAACTTGAAGACAATTTATTAGGAGAGTCTCCCAACAGTACAGCAGCAACTATACACAGTGCACAAGAAGATAATCAAAATTATATCTCGATTACAGAAAGACCAATCAACTATTACAATAGGCAGATCGAATTTATTAAACACAATACAAATGAAGTAAACGTAATATACGTAAATTATTTTCATAAAACTAAAATTCAAATTATGTATAAAGAAATGACCAACACTCATACCAAAGAACTAATCAAAGAATATTTACATATGTACAAAGAAAAGCGTAATCTATTTTCATTGTGAAACAGATTTCTTAACTTTTCAAACTGCTTTCTTAGAAATAATCAGTCCCAACAATTTAACCAAAGTAATGAGATCTACTAAAAAATTACAAGACATTCAAACATACGCAGAATTCAAAGACTTCGTTATAAAAACACATAAAGAATTATTACACCCAGGTATACAGAAACTAACGTTATTATTTAAAGAGAAATATTATTACCCAGATTACCAAAACCTAATTCAAAATATTATTAATGAATGCCAAATCTGTAACATTGCGAAAACAGAACATAGAGACACAAAGTTAGCTTTCGAACTAACGCCAGAAACTTTCAATCCCAGAGAAAAATACGTTATAGATTTTTATATGGTAGATAATAAACAAATTCTTTCTTGCATAGACATTTATTCAAAATTCGCGTTCCTAATCGAAGTAAACGGTAGAGATTGGTTAGAAGCAAAAAGAGCGTTACTTAAAATTTTCAATGAAATGGGAAAACCAAAAGATCAACACACCTCCCTATTGCACATACCTCAGCCTGGAAGATGCTGGTATATGTTCCTAGAGATTCATGGTACGATATCCGAGGGCCTACAACTCCAAGTCCTGTGCCTTGGTCTGTAAGAGATCCATCGGTGTACCATTTTATGGTGTGTTGACCCATTGGATGGACTTCATCAAGTGTTGTCCAGTCCTTCTTGCTGCTCAGGTTCACTTTGAAATTCTGCTCGAACATAAGCTCGGCAGTCATTTCGTCCCTTGGCGGTAATAGTAAGGGGAGATCACCTGATAGAAGTTCTGCGTCTCTGTGACTAACGATACTTCCCACCCCCTCTCGTGCTATCCTTAGCAGAGTCGCCCTTTGTTGCAGTTCAATGAATACATGGAGTGGCGTGAGCTCCATTAAAACTTCTATAGCCGTTATTGGACGGGTGCTCATAGCCCCCGTCATACATACGCAGGCCATCCGTTGCAGTCTTAACAGCTGCTTCTTGACGGTGATGAGTTGGGCTCTATCACCCCAGGCTATTGCTCCATATGTGAGCATTGGCCTGACTACCATAAGGTATAGGCATCTAATAATCTTCGGTGATGTGCCCCATGATTTCCCGGCTATGCTGCGACAGGCATAAAGTGCTCGAGTGCACTTTGCTATCGCATTTTGTACATGGGGGCCGAAGTTAAGTTTACTGTCGAAAGTGACTCCTTGGTACTTAACCTCCTTACTTGTTTCTATTATGCTATTTGATAGCCTTATTTGCCTCATTCTCTGCAGCTTGTATTTCCTAGTGAAGGGAACGATGACTGTCTTGGCAGGGTTGAGGTTGTGGCCCACCTCTCCACACCAGTCGCTCGTTATCCGTAGACCTAGTTGTACAATGTCACAGAGTGTTTCTTCGAATTTGCCTCGTGCTATGATGACAATGTCATCAGCGTAGCCTTGACATTGAATTCCATAGCCGGCAAGTTTCTGGAGTAGTTCATCTACTAACAGACTCCATAGTAAAGGAGACAAAACACCCCCTTGAGGACAACCTTTTGTGGTTGTGACAGTAACAGTGTTATCTTCCTTTTATAATACAATTCTTAAAAACAACTACAAATGAAATTTTGATAATTTCCCATATTCCACGCGAAATCATCAATACGCCAATTTTTGAAATAGTTCCATACCCAGACGCAAACAGAAACATTTTAACTGAAATTATACATGACAAATATTTTATACAAAACACATTAATCTTTTGAAACAAAATATGTAGAGCCTAATGTAATGTTAACTTGGAACTTACCTAAGACTATTTTAAATCAAAATTGTATAAACCGAGAAATAACAATAAAAAGTTGTGAAGGTGCCAGAGAAAATATTATTTGATAATTATTATTCCCACGAAGGAATACAATAATTTATCGAGTACATACTGAACAAGTTCTTTTGCACCAAGAACCAAGCGCCGCTACCTTGTTCTGCTCAGTTCACGATGAATCTATAGTTTTCACATCGAAGACGATCGAAGATCGACCATCGCTGAGCGGCGATACTGGAATTGACAGACAATAAGCAGAGTGAAAATTTATGTGCGTTAGTGGAAAAAACCAAAAAAAAACATTCGGAAATCGAGTAAAAGTGAAGGAAAATATTTTTGATCAGCGCAGTGCCACGGGTGGATAATTTTATAATCTCGTCGACCTTGCATCCCCCACAAATCAATTGAAAATTTTCGTTGGCTCAATCTTCGGTGTGCGGAGGGTGATCACGGAGAGCAGAGTGCTCCGTTGGATCATCAAACATCTAACCAAGAGATCATAGTGCGGATCGTGCGGGTACTGTCAGCGAATACACTTGCCGCTTTGGCAGTATCCCACCGGCCACGTTCGCCATCTTTTTGTCACGGCGAGACGAGGAGCCGCACTGGGCTACTGGAGTCTCTGCTCAGCGTACTCAACTCATTCGTTTCCTGTTGGAAGGCGTTGTACAATTGCCGATTGGATCGTAGCGGAAAATTGATTTTTTTTTGCCCATACCCCCCCAAATGTGATTGTGACACATACATAAAACACACACGATTTGTAATACACACCTACACATTGATTGTACCCCACACTACACACACCCAGCATTGTAACACCCCATCGTACATTTCATAAAACACCGAAAATTCGAGCTGCTGTATAGCAGTCACGGCGTTTCAACTCAGCCTTATAATTTGATTAATTATTATTTTGGTTTATTTTCATTTTTTCTCTTCATTATTTTCTAATTTCATTATTATTTCCTAATTTCATTATTATTTTGTA
>JBAMBJ010002117.1:0-68544 GCA_037043495.1 Drosophila recens
TTCTTGAAAACTGGCGATGAACCTGAATATAATATAAATACTGCTTGGAAAGTGAATTAGAACACGGACTATTCGAGTAACTGCACCGCATGTAATTTTTCAAGGACAACAGAAAAATATTCAATCAATAATTCTACAGCCAAGACACTGATCAAGCTGTGGGAAATTTCTAATAGAGAAGACAAATCTAGGGAAATCAGATAGTTGGGACACAAACCAAGCTATTTAAACAGTGAAGTACACCTTAAAATTTACTATGGGCTTGAAAATTGCTGTACTTCCCAGCTCCACTATCTGCCTTTTTGTTTTCATAAAATTCACAATGAAATATTTTATTTAATGAATAAACTATTTGTAGGAAATAGAAAAAACTAACTAAACTACTTTTATCGCATTAATTCTGTCTCGCTCTCTTTGTTAAGTTATAGATTTGGAATTGAGATAATTTCTAGGCAAAATGAGTTTCATACTAAATTAAAACAAATGTAAGTATAAATTTTGTATTTAAAATGTATAATGTTTTATACATGTTTATCAATAAATTTTAAGTAAAATACATGACGCTGAATGTGTTTACGACTGTGACGAAGGAGACGAGACCACAATGTGAGGCGTTAGTCACATTAAAGCTGTGATGCGGGTCCCGGCTACTATAGCTCGGGAGCTTGGCTATATAATGAATGACTTCTCCTCAAATCAGCATCAGTGTGAAAAGTGCAACTTCAACATGAAAGCAGCAATTGGTATTCTGGTTTTCGTCCTCATCGGCTGTGCTCAGTCAATCATCACCTATCAGGATGTCCTGAATGGTGAATTTGAAACCTTCAAGCTGGAGCACCAGAAGACCTACGATAACGACAACGAGGAGCAGTTGCGCAAGCAAATCTTCAAGGACAACAAGGAGCTGATCGACAGGCACAACGAACGCTATGCCGCCGGGGAGGAGACCTACGAGATGGGCGTCAATCAATTCACGGATTTGCTCGCATCGGAATTCGCCAGCCTAATGCTGATCAAATTCAACATGAGTGACGTCAACTCCAACATCGATCTTACGTATACACCACGCACAAATGTCGAGCTTCCCAGCAGCGTGGATTGGCGGGCCAAGGGAGCTGTTACCCCGGTGAAGCAACAGGCCCATTGTGGCTCCTGCTGGGCATTTGCCGCTGCCAGCGTACTCGAGAGTGCTACCTTCCTGAAAACTAAGCAATTGGTTCCCCTTTCCGAGCAGAATCTGGTGGACTGCTCCACGCGCTACAATAACCACGGATGCAATGGTGGATGGCCAGCATCCGCACTGGTCTACGTCAAGGACAACGGAGGCCTTGACACGGAGCAGGCATACCCCTATGAGGCCCACAACGGTCGCTGTCGCTTCAAGCGCAATGCCATTGGCGCCAAGGTCCGAGATGTGGTCGCCGTGCAGAAAAGTGAGGAGGCCTTGGCCCATGCCGTCGCCGAAATGGGTCCAGTTGCTGTGGCCGTGGATGCAACCCACTTCCAGCACTATCGTGGTGGCATCTACACTACGCCCTGCACTAGGCAAGTGAACCATGCCGTTACAGTGGTCGGATACGGCAGCAATTATTGGCTCATCAAGAACTCCTGGGGTGGCTGGGGAGAACGCGGATACATGCGTCTTGCCCGCAACCACAACAACCTCTGCCAAGTGGCCAGCTATGGCGTCCTCCCAATTGTCTAAAATTCAAATGTAAAATAATCGTGTTATAGTTATCATCAAATCAGAAAATAAATCTTCATTATCATCAAATGCACAATATTTGATGAGCTTAACCCCTACATAATTATTGTTCTATTAAAAATCAACTTGATTTCAACTGTAAACTAAATAAATAAATTCAATTGAAAAATACTCATGTAACAATCGAAAATAAATCAATGATTCATCAATAAAATAAAATGCATTTTATATGATGAGTATAACCCCTATATAACTATTTTTCTTTAATGAATCAACTTAATTTCAACTTAATATTGAACAAAAATTGTATACCCTTTTTTGCCCCTTTTCAATGGTATAAATATTCGTGTAATATTCATGTAATAATCGAAAACCAATCAATGACTCAAAATAAAATACATATTATTTGATGAATATAACCCCTACATAATTTCGTTTCTTTTATGAATCAACTTTATTTCAACTTAATATTGAACATACAAAACTTTATATAGAAAACTTAACTACTATATACAATCAGGCTTAAGTGATTCGAGTGGAAAGTAATATCATACCAAGGTACAAATAGGAATTAAATGATTAAAATGGGATTACTTGATTCTAGTAAAATAGTAATTAGAGTAAGTTTATAAGTAGTTGGAAGTAATACATTTGGCTAAAACTTTTAAGAATGTTTGGAATAAAGTAACAAAACCAGTTCAATTATAAGTAATATCTTAAAGATAGCATGAGGTTTTATACAGTTGACAATATTTGATTTAACAGACAGTAGAATTAAATGACATGGATAAAAAAAGTAACACAGTAAAATTATAACTAAGACTTAGGGAAAGCATTTGAATAAATAGGAATGAATTTGATTGATTTGGCAGAAATATAGAGTAACTTAACTTAAGCATAGCGAAACTGATTTTATACAATTTAAAGTATTTGTGTGCCCATGGTTGGTCTACAATTGCGTTTTAAGTACCCTGCACTTTCTACGATATGTTCACGCGCTGTTCGTGGTCAGTTTGGACAGTTCTGTTGCGTTTGCCTCAACGTGTTGCAGCATTTTGGACTCTACCAACGGTGCCGTCACCTGCAAGTGCAGCTCATAGTCAGTAGCTAAAAAACATAGAAGAAATTGAAGAGTCACTATTATTATTTATAATAAGTTAACAAAAAAAATAATAGCTTAGATGTATGGAGTCGGAGCTGAGTTAAAATAACAAATTTTAGAAACAGATTTGAGTAAAGTATCAAATTATTATAGTCTTTAAGATAAGGGAGTTGATTTACGGGAAGTAATTTAAGTAGCAGAATTATAGTGAAAATTCAAAGAAAAACTATTAAAAAGGGGAAATCGAAATATAGAAATAGACTACATTCAAAATTTAATTTAGTTATCACTGCGGACGGCAGTCCGCGCTAGTGACGAAAGCAGCACGAAGGGTGCGAAGGCGACTAGCATATATACACAGGAAGAATGGAAAATTTGCTATGTCTGTCCGATCAGGTCGAGTTATATACCGATCGAAAGGTATCAATTAAACTTACAAATGTGCATACTAAGACTTTTGAAAACTCACCTGGTTCGTGAGATAAACAGGTGTAAGTGGGAGGGGCAAAATTTAAATGATTGGAGCTAATGGGGCCGTTGGAGCCTTTTTTTTTTTTTTTTTAATTTTTAACTATTCTAATCAAAAATACGCGTCGAATGACACCTTGATCATCAAAATCCGATCACTGGTTCAGAAGATAATTAATTTTGAAATTTTTGGTGCCCCTTTCAAAACGAGATGAAAAGTCAGTCTGTTTGTTTGTTTGTGTGTCTGTTTGTTTGTTTGTCTGTTTGTTTGGATCAAATCGTTGATTTAGCTTAAAAGTTTGAATGAGGACTTGTTCCTGCTCTAAAATCTATAAACGTTTGTTCAACGACTTTTTCGAAAAAAAGCTAGTTTAGCGGGAAATCGCTAAAAACCGCTAAAATTAAAACCCTTATAGCAGTCAAACGATAAAAGCTACAGATGCGATCTATATATCGTTGAAAAGGTATTTTGAAGGGCTGTTATGCATACCTTTTAACTTTTTTTCTAAAGTACATAGGTAAATTGCTACAGGTGACATAAGGTATTTTCCCCCACATTTTGGCGGTTTTTGAGAAAACGATGCCTACGATTTTTTTTAATTTGCAATATGTTTGAGCTTGTAAAATTTCGCGTTTTTTGATATATCATTCATAAATTTATGTTGATTGGTTTGGAAAATATAACCTATTACTTGAATATATACGTTTTACTTTGAATTGGAATAGGGCAGCAGCAACAAAGTGTCATAGCAGCCAGTTTGATTGTTTGGATAGCTTAAATGTTTGAATGAGGACTTGTTCCTGTTCAAAAATCTAGAAACGTTTGCTCTACGACTTTTGCGAAAAATCGCTAGTTTAGCGGGAAATCGCTAAAAACCGCTAAAATTGAAACCACCATAGCATCCAAACGATAGAAGCTACAGATGCGATCTATATATCGTTGAAAAGGTATTTCGAAGGGCTTTTTGCACTGCTTGCAGCGTAATGCGGAAATTACCTGTTAGCTGAATATATACATTTTACTTAGAATGGGAATAGGACAGCAGCAGCAAAGTGTCATAGCACCCAGAGTTAAAGAGTGCTGATAGCTTTTGCGCTGGGCATGTTTGTTTGTAAAGGGGACCAGTGTTGCCAGACAATTTGTTATAGCTTGTACAAACAATAATCAAAGTTGACAAAGCTATACTGTCACAAAATATTGTAATTTCAAAATTTCTGATGTCTTATTCAAAAATTTCTGATATCCCATAAAAAAACCTCTTTACGAGGTAAAAGTCTAGTGACGAAAACATTTTCATGCCCCAAAATTTCTGATATCCAATTTTGTGACGAATATTATTAAATTTTTTTTATATGTTAAATTATTTTATACTTAGGTCTCGCTAACTCCGCTCGTTTATATATATGCCAAAAAAAATTAATATACATACAAAGTAAAAAAAATTGGCATTCGGCACTGCGCAAAAAGTTATTTTTTAGGTGCAACGATGCTGAAGCTTTTTGCGCAAAGTGCGGAGTGCCAATTTTTTTTTACTTTGTATGTATATTAATTTTTTTTTGGCATATATAATAAACGAGCGGGGGTTGGCGAGCGAAGCGAGCAGGGGCGGAGCCCCCTAGTATAAAATAATTTAACATATAAAAAAAAATTTAATATTATTCGTCACAAAATTGGATATCAGAAATTTTGGGGCATGAAAATGTTTTCGTCACTAGACTTTTACCTCGTAAAGAGGTTTTTTTATGGGTTCTATAGTACAGTACATCAAAGTATACGATTTAGCTGCATAGTTAAATCCAATTTTTGTTAACTTGGATTTCAGTTGGTGAATACTCATATAAGGGATATCCAAGAAAGACTCTCGCTAATAAAGTTACGTAAACTAATAACATACTGTGCTCCAAAATGCTCTCCAAATCATTGGGGCAATCTATCGTGGGAAAATCAATGTTCGTGGACTCTTTAAGTATAACGCCAATATCCTTGTGAGCGCTCATTAGGAACAACGGCACATTCGCCTTGGCCAGCTCTTTGTGCAGCGATCCCATGCCACGGGCAGCCGTAAAATCGAAATCTGCAATGTAAACAAGTGATTAATAAGTATATGAATATAAATTTAGGGCACTTACCATGCACATGGGCGCAGTCAAGGACAATGGGGGCTGTGCCGTGAGTAGAGAGCGCCTTGGAGATGCCCGAACGTACCCATTCAATGGCCGGAAAGTAGAGTGAACTGTGCTTGGGTCGAATTAGAATATAGCTCATGCCGTTAATGGTCTGCAGCTTGGATACGGTCAGCACAGGACGTGCGGCGCGGTAGACGAGGAAGGCGACATCGGCGCCAACTCCCAGCAGCAGACCAATCTCTACGCCAATGGCCAGACTCATGACAAATGTGATGGCCCCTGGCAGCAGTTCACGCCGGCTGCAACGCCACAACGGGCGTATGACCTCAAACTCAATCATAAATATCACGGCCGAAATGATGACAGCACTGAGCGCCGCCTTTGGAATGTACTGAAAGTATGGCGCCAGCAGACTCAAGGCCAGGAGCACCAGAACACTGGTGTAACAGCCGCCAATTGGAGTACGCACGCCACTGGCATGGTTGACGGCGCTGCGAGAGAAGGATCCGGTCACTGGCATGGAACTGCAAAAGGCGCCGCAAATGTTGCTCAACGACAGAGCCACCAGCTCCCGTGTGGGACTCAATCCGGCGCCACCAAAAGCCTTCGATATGGCCACATTACCGAGCACGGCTATGATGGGCAGTATCAGCATGGACGGTCCCAGTTCCGAGAGCTGTCGAGGCATAGAAAATGTTACAATCTTAGAATCACAGCATTCATTTATCCAACACTTGCCATTTGCTCAAAATTCTGTGGCACATGCGTGTCATTCTTGCCCAGAATTGTTGTCTCGAATTTGGGCAGCGCCAGACTTGGCAGGCCGCTCTTCACCTTGCCCGTTAGGATGAAGGGACAGCTGTCCAGACTCTTGCACTGGCTGTAGGCCAGGACGCTGGATACGAGCACCACGAGAGCATTGCGTCCGGTGGATATGACCCAGATGCTGCCACTGAGCAACTGTTGAGCCCGTAGATTCCTCACGCGATTCGTCACGTTGACAGTCTTCAGTTTCTGTAGAAGGACGAGCATTTGTATTAATGCATTTCCATTGGTTTACATTTACTCACCCGCAGCAGAAGGAGCACACTGATGGACACCAATCCTAGGTTAAGTCGCCGCGACGCACTTGATGCAGATTCCCAAAGACGGAGCGCATGGTATTGATGAAATCAGAGCCAGATCCACCTTTCAGACCGAGCAAACCCTTCAGCTGCGAGGTGCCAATGATGACAGCCGTGGCAGATGTAAAACCCACGGTTACGGGCAACGATATGAGATCCACCAGAGCGCCCAGTTTCAACACAGCCATGGCCAGCTCCACAACGCCAGAGATGAGGCACAACAGTATGCCGTAAGCGGGACCCGAGTCCAGACCAAACCTCGTATGCCGGCTTGTCATCAACGCCAGCAATGCCGTCGGTCCTATCGTCACCTGACGACAGCTGCCCAACAAGGCGTAGACAATGCCACCCACGAACGACGAGTACAGTCCATACTGTGGCTCCAATCCCGCCAGAGTGGCGTAAGCCAAGCCCTGCGGCAGCACCGTTAGACCCACCGTTATGCCAGCTATCAGATCAGCCACCGCATCCTGAGCCGTATAGCCGTGCAGCCACTTCAGACCCGGCAGGAGAACACTCAAGTTCTTCAACGGCATTCCGCGGTTTCTGCTTAAAGAAGAGATGACATTTAAAATGGAATCTTCGAAAACACGGTCTTATTTAGTTATTATAGTATATTCAATTATTATACAGTTTACAATTTGCAACAAATATTTTAATACTCAGATAAATTTTAGTTTATCGATTGAATTTATTTATAAGCCAATAGAAATTGGTTATATGATATTCTCCCAGAACGATTCCGGTTTCAATATTTATAATTATAACATGCAGACTGTGCATAATCTGCATATTTTATGTTTTAATTACATATAACATTTTTAAATGGACGTAAAAACACGTTTTATAAATATATTTTTTTATATTTTAACTAGTTTGCATTACTATTGTATTCAAATTTTTAGCAAGCTTAATTTCAACTCGATAACTTAAATACTGTGTTGACTTATTACAAGAAAATTTTAAATTTATCTTAAGCTCATAATCGCTAGTTTCAAATAAACCACATAAATGTTTGCACAAATGACTTTGTTCGTGTTACCAATAATTTATTTACTTTTGCGACATAAACACGTTGAGCAACTTTAGAATATTTTAAACAGAAACAGAATATCAACAAAATGTATCGAAAATCGTCGCGCTTCACCTTCAGCTCGATCAAAATACTTCAAGAGCTGGCCAAAGACTGAGAGAATTCCAATGCGATCATCGATCGCGTGCCGAAGTTGCGACAATCACACGATCGATTCAATTAGTTCAATAAGAGAGTGACACAAAACGTGATCGAATGGCGTGCATCCAATTTCGAATATCATATCTTAAATTGCAAGAAACGAATGTTTACCCAAGTTCCTATAACTATTTTGAATACTCTGTCTGGGAGTTAAGTTGAAAATATTATAATAGAATTGAAAACATTAATTGGCTGAGACACAGAAAAGAAATTATATTTTACTCGAGATACTAGTAAAAGCATCCTCATTTAATTTAAATATATTCTTAATTTGAAGTGAATTTTTAGTTTAAGATAAAGATATGTAAAGAGCTACATACAGTTACTCAATAAAGTTTGCATGCACCCTAAATTTGTCAAATTTCTGCACAACAAAAAAGTTTTGATGCAGATTTCTTAATTAAATCTTCTATTCACCTAAGTTCCGTTTGAATGTTACAAAAATTTTTTTAACCCATTGAAAATTTAGAATTTTTGTAAGTCATCTTTTTCAACTTTTATCCTCGATTATTTAATAATAATATTTTGATGCAAAATAATTCTTCAAACAATTCTAAGAGTGATTTTTCAAAAATCTCTTTGCTAGTAGTTTTTATAATTTATTTAAAATTGCTAAAACGCTAATTTTTGTATGAAAAGAAGGAAAAAGGGATATAATGGTCATTTTTATCAAATATCATAAAAAATGCCATTTTGACATTGTAATTTGATGCCTGAAAATGTATTCTATTATAACAAAAAGCAACTATTATTAAAAACATGCAGTTTTTTGACAACTTTAAGTTTTCGACCTTGGTTTAATAATCTTCGGATTAGCCCATATTTTACATGTTGACATGAAAAGCAGATGTCAAACATAAGGGTTTTAATGATGTACAAACGATATTACTAGATGAGGATCCTATTTTACAGGGTATTAAGAGCTGTTCAATGACTGAAGAAGATAATTGAGCAAAGTATTTATGCAAATTGGTTTGTTTGTAAATAAACTCTATGGAATGCCCGCCTTTTTAGAGTTATAGCTCTCACTCTTCATGTCAATGGCCAATTGATTGCCTGAAATTGGCAAGATAAGAGAAAACTAGTTTTGGTTAACAAATGACAACAAATCAATGTGCCACAATTGGATGTGTGTTTACAAGTAAACATGGGTCATCACCACTAACATATCTACATATGTACACTAAAACAAGCTCCTAAAACAATACATAAATAGCTAACAAAAATAAATAGGTCAAATTCAAGCTGAAGAAATAACACACAGCACAACTGCTGACGCTGGCAGAGTGAGAAGCAGTCACAATAGCATTTAAAAACAACTTTAAAGTTAACCGAGAAATGTTTAAAGTATATGTCTTGCTTTTTTCACCTTTTCGTTATTTGTAAACAAATAAAGTTGGTATACAAAATGCCGGCAAAGTGCACGCACCGTTTTCGGAATTCCTACTGCTTTCTTCTAGAGTTCAACATTTTAGTTCAACTTGCTGAATAAGTCCAATCGTTCATTTTTCGGTCGTGAACTAAATCAGTCATTTAGTTCAGTTATTCAGTTGGTCAGTTGGTCATGAACTATGAACGATGAAAGATTTCTATTCAGTTGGTCTTGAACTATGAACTAGATGGTTTTTATTCAGTTGGTCATGAACGATGAAAGATGAATAGGTCATTTTGATCAGTTGGTCTGTTGTTTAAGCTGCATTTACACGGTCGGTTTCCGACCGACACTTTTTGACCGATGAAAAATGTTGCCATTCAACAAGCACTAAAAAATACCAAAATATACCAAAAAATGTCATTCTCACATGTAAAGTTTGCTTCGATGACAAACCGACGCTCTAAAATTATGCGTGCTTACACGAGACCGACGGTTTATTAACGTAAAGTGTCGGTCGGAAACCGATCGTGTAAATGCAGCTTTATGAAAGATAAACGATGTGAATAGGCTACAACTGTTTCTTTTTAGTGCGATGTGAAATGTGTTTTAAGTTATTAATAAGAATAGACGACAACTGCCAAATATATATTAAGGATTATTTTTTAATATTTTGGGTTATACCTATACCTTGGCTTATTGAAAATGAGCAAAATGAGGAAATTGTTATTTTTTTGGGCTTGAATAACCCTTCACACTGTTCGAAACTTAAAAATATATGAAATTAAAGCATTGTTACATGTACAATTTTTTTTAAAAGTTCTGACCAGCTGCAAAATGATCGGTTTAGTTCATGATTGACTGAATAAGTTCATTCGTTCATCTTAATGACCCGTTCATTTGAACTTTTTCAGAACGAAACGACACAACTCTACTTTCTTCAGGATCAGTACGCTGATCAAATTATAATTATACTTTAATGTTTATCACACAAAATTTATGAATATGTTTGTTTGAAGTGCTATCACCTTACTTCGATTCAAATTATCATTATATTACATATGAAATTCTTCACTACAACACATTTTCCACAGCAAAATGCTTTGGATTTGCATACCACGAGTACGCACTTCAACAGCTGAAAGTTGAGCGTTGCCATTCCGACCACATTTAGAGCGCCATCTATCTGACATGAGTTCAACTTTAGGCAGTTGAACAATGTATGTAGAAACATAAAGAATATTGTAAAAAAAAATAAACTTAGTAAGTCATTGATTATGCATATATTTTTGTTTGCTTATTTTAATACACAGTCAATAAAACACAAAATACAAAATTCCAAAAAGAGCGCCACATCTTGTTATGCAGCCCTGGTTTTGTCAATCGTTTTCGCGCTGTGCAACACTGAAATCATTGTGCCGTTGTTAACACTCTCACAGATTCATGTTTTTCATTATGGCAATTTAATATAAACAACACTAACGCCAATTAATTTATTTAACGCCATAGGCACAGCTCAAACACCGGTCTTCTTTGTTGTGTTGCCATCGTAAAACCCAAAAAGTATAAGAGTCAACTGCAGCAGAGATCTGAAAACTCCAAAGTGAAACTAAGTCGGCAGCAGCAAACCAATACAGCATTTTTTTCAACAACAAGCATAATATGAAATGGGTAAGTCTCCAAATGCCGCAAAGCAATGTGCAGCAATGCATATTCAATATTTCTCCACCAACGGCAGCCAAATAGAGCTTCCTTCTCGTTTGACGGCCTTCGATTTTCATTAAAACTGCAAACACATCGCAAATGTGCGTGTATGTGTGTGCATGTGTGACTGTGTTAAGTCTCACGTATTGACCGACCTATCTATACATGTGCAAATGTGTGCATGTATGTGTGTGGAAAGAGCGGTTGCAATTTTTAACAGAACTTTGTTGATTCGAAGCGCGGCAAAAATTAATGCCGCAATCTGTTGTGACCTAATTTATTAATAGCTGTTAATAGCTAGTTTCCTATTCCCTTGCGTACTTTTACTGATTTTCGCTTAGCCTCGGACCACACCCCTTTCATGAAGGACATACAAAGAGGTTACATATTTTTAATATATTACATGCATACATACTTGTATAGATATGTATTGTATTTAGCTGCAACCAAGACACATAAAGACACTTAGTTATAGTTTCTTGATTATGACTCTTGTTATTTATCCGTTGTTGTTGCGTTCACTTTTAAATGGAAGTAAACATGTCCTTGTCACATTAATATTAATCCTTAACAGTAACCCTAGTCAGGTCCAACATTTTAACCAATATGATTTAAGAGTCTTCATTTTGTAGGCTTACGTGTAAACTATAGTTGAGTTAAACTATAATTTACTTACTTATTGTTAGCCTCCCACGCATTATCTTCGTTTTGTGCTTCCTATCCCGTAACGTTTTACAATATCTTCAACTGATTGTTGATATTTATATATTTTCAAAGCCTTGAAGTCAACGTTACTCAACGTTCTCTTACAGGCAATGCTGTGAGATCACTGAGCAAATCAGAGTGTTAAAAACAAATTATAAAATCCTAAAACAAAACGATCAAAAAATAAAATAACTTGTACATAGCTTAAGGTTAGCTTTGGTGAGAAGGTGGCTGAAGCAGCTCTGCAGCGGCAGCAACAGGCGACGACCGGCGACGATGTAAGTAGCGCCCGTTAACTCCTCCAATCTCAAAGTAAACCAATCCAATCAATAAAATACCATTTTGTTTTTTGCGTGTATTTGTTTTTCTTTATGTAGTAGAAGCAAACAAAATTGTAGCACCTCTTAACTGCAGAATTGGCAAATATTTTATCAACTATTCGCACCCCCTCACAACAAAAAACAAAAATTAATTAAAATTAATTTTCTTTAATTATGGCTAATATATCAACCAATTGGCCCGGCTACTTCGTATTTCTTTATGTTGCTAATCTCCCATGTACAAGTATATAAACACACGAGACACACTTAAATGGAGCCCCGTTGAAAACTTCTTAAATTTAGTGGAAATTTTCTAATCTATACTAAATGTCTTTTAAATGAATCATCAGCATATGTATAAAAAAAACCCAAAATGTGCACAAAATGCAGTGAACAATCTTTGATTTTTTATGCAAATAAAATTACAAATTATTAATAGATATAAAAGTTTTGAAAATTAGACTTAAAAAAAAATATAATATTTTTAAATTATATTATATAAGCAAAATGTTTAATTTAATTAATTAATTATAATAATCAATTTTTTATGCTCAAAATTGATCAAAGGTTTTTTTGAGTAACGATCGAACAATAAAAAAAGGTTGATTAATTGTTTTATTGATTAATCAAGCTTTTTTTATGCTTGAAAATTAAGAAAATGTTTTTTAAATAACTCTTTGAAACAGAAAAGACAAAAATATAGTTTGAACTAGCTGAAAACCAAAACAATTGTTTATCGATTAATTGAGGTTAATTGAAAAATTAAGTTAACTACGAAATGTCTTTATTCGATTTCTGTTGTGACTATACTTAGAATATACTCTTATCATGCTGGGCTCCAGAGACACCAAGACACATCTAAACTTGTGATATTTCATAGTTGTTATGCAATGCTAATCAATTTCATTTGGAATGACCCGTTTACAGACAATGCCCTCGGCCATCAGTGGCGGCGCGCATGGCCAGGTGCACATACCCAGCAATGAGGAATGTGGCATTCGAGACGTGTGGAAACATAATCTGGAGGAGGAATTTCGCACCATACGCAAGGTTGTGCAAAAATATCATTTTGTGGCCATGGATACGGAATTTCCGGGCGTTGTGGCGCGACCCGTTGGTGAATTCCGATCAACCGCCGATTATCATTATCAATTACTGCGCTGCAATGTGGATTTGCTGAGGATCATACAGTTGGGACTCACATTTATGGATGATGAGGGCAAAACGCCGCCTGGCTACTCCACATGGCAGTTCAATTTTAAATTCAATTTGAGGTGAGTGCACGGTATCATTATAAGTTAATCCGTATGATATGAACATTATTGGATTGCAGCGAGGATATGTACGCGCAGGACTCGATAGATTTGCTACAAAATTCTGGAATACAGTTTAAGAAGCACGAGGAGGACGGCATCGACCCAATTGAGTTTGCCGAACTGCTGATGAGCTCGGGCATTGTGCTGATGGATAACATTAAATGGCTTTGCTTTCACTCTGGCTATGATTTTGGATATCTGTTGAAGCTGCTCACCGATCAGAATCTGCCCGCCGATGAGAGTGACTTTTTTGAACTGTTGCACATATATTTTCCAAATATCTTTGATATCAAATATCTGATGAAATCGTGCAAAAATCTAAAGGGCGGCCTTCAGGAGGTGGCCGATCAGCTGGAGCTGCGTCGCGTGGGACCACAGCATCAGGCCGGCTCAGATGCGCTGCTCACGGGCATGGCGTTCTTCAAAATGCGTGAGGTACAACACACATTTGGTTTACACATTCAAATTGAAGAACCAATCGCATTCTTTAACTATGTGCTTGAGCACGCCATGCATCTTAAGTCGGTTGTCACTGTCTGTTTGCGTAGCAATTCCGTTCCCAGCAGTGTCAGCTTCGCCGACACCGACAACAGCAGCAGCAGCAGTAATCTCAGCACAGCAACAACAACAACAGATAACAATAACAACAACAACAACACCGAGACAATGGGAATGTTAATTTCACGCTCCCAATCTATAGGCCTTACCATAACAGTCTATGCAAATCCCGTTGTGTCAAGCACAACAACAACAACAACTACACAAAACACTTTGAATCCTTCCAAGCAATCTGAGCTTAATACTCAATGATGTTGTTGTCGATGTTGCTGTGCTTTGTTGTCATCACATTTAACTGGCTTTTTTAATTTCATGCACCTTTACTCATCATTTATCAGTTTTAAGGATTAATGTGTATATCATTGTGTACATAACTAGCATTTGAATTTTTCATTTTATGAACTCACTTATTATCATAATCCTAATTAGCTTTTAGACGCCGCTGGACACATACGATATGCAATTTGTTTGTTATGCCGCATGCCAAGCATTTTCATCGGCTAATTCACCCCTTCCCTCACACATTTTGTTAATCATGATGAAGAAAAATCATGCTCACACACACATAAGAAACATTGAAAATCTCTTTTACTTTTCTATTTAGTTGAAATTGCTTTAACCATGTCAAAACATGTCTTTTGTTATTATAAAAAAAAAAAAATTGAAAAAAATGAAAAACAAAAAAAAATGAACTGAGAAGGCGAATTTGAATTAAATGAATTGCAATTCAATTTTCTTTTTCATTATTGTTTATGGTTTTTGGGCCTTCATATTAATATAACACTTATTATCATTTTACACCTTACGCTTATTAAATGAATGCTTTATAATTTGCTTGGTTCTATTTTCATTACTTTAAATACAAAACAGTATTATCTACATTACAAATTATTATTATATTTATATTATACACCATCTATCAGTTGGTATTTTGGCTTTCTCCGAATTAATCTTAATAATAATAGTTTCTTTCTATAGATAGTTATTTTGTTACCTAGTCAGCTATTTAGTTTTAAGTTTTTTTTTTTATTAGATCTGTTTTCTTTTAGTGGATTAACACATTTGATCTAATACCGAAGCGTATTTTTATTTTTGTAATTTTAAGCGATATGGGAATATTCTTCCGTGCAGTTTCCATTGCATTGTGAATGTTGAGTATAGCAAGTGTTTAACCCGTTAACTCAAAATTAAGAAATCAAAAAAAAAAAAAACCCGAAGAAAATTTACAAAATAATACTACTACTGAATCAAAAGACAAAACACAAATAAATGGTACACGGTATGTAATTTATTATTTATTTAACAAAACTAACACCTGTCTCTCTCCCACTCTTACTGAATGACAATTGTTTGTTGTAGTTGTTGTTGTTGTTCGACATAACATTGCATTTAAACATTAAAATCGCTTACACAGCATGCTTTAATCACCAAAAACTAAGAAAATACACATTTATCCTCCCGAAAACGAATCTTTCAGCAGCTGCTTTGCCAATTTGATAATAATAACTTAACTACATAATCTCTTGTTCAATACTATATATAGTATACTAACTTTTGACCTATTTACAGATGTTCTTCGAGGATAACATTGATCATGCCAAGTACTCTGGTCATTTATATGGCCTTGGCACGTCGTTCATTGTGAATGGTACCAACTTCCATGAGAGCAACGGCGAGGCGAATAACGCCTCATGATTCATCCTGATGAAGAACGCCGTTGTGCACGACAAGAAATTCGAACAAGTTGCTGGAGCTGCTTCGGCCGCCTCTCTCCCAGCCCCGACATGAACCAGGCAATTCACAACAATAACAAGAAACACATCAAAAAATACATCCCCAATTACGCAATCGCAATACACAATTTACTAAGAAAGAAAAAAAAAGAAACAGAAATTTTCTACGCTTTTGATGAAAGTTTCTACACAAAGTAGATGTTTTACAACCACTTTAAAAAAAAACACACACTTAGAAAAAAACAAATAAAAAATGTAAAACTAAGCGAAACAGAAGAGTTAAAATCACTTTCAAGATCTTTGTCTTAAATGTGTTAGGAAACAAATTATGAAAAATAAGCTAATATGTATAAGCCAATGTGTATTTGTATAAAAAAAAAAACAACAAACCAATATATTTAAACTTTTTAAATTAGAAAATTTACCAGTATTTTATTATTAAAGGGCGAAGAAGATTGATTTCAACAGCGCGCGTAAAACAATAGGGACTGTAAAGCAGGCCATCCACAGTCGAATTTGTTTGACGAACTGTTCGACGAACAAGAATTGCATTTGCCCACTAACTATTTCAAACATTGCTTGCAAACATCATTTGTAGAATATTTTCAGAGAATAAACATGTCATTGGATGAAGATATGTTACAGTTATTGCCTTGATGGCTTTACATATTTAATTAGAGAAAAGAATACTTATTTCGCATATTTTTGCTCTTATATGCCTCGCTTTTTGCATGCCCCAGTGCTGATTCATCTTGCAGGCAGTAAATAAACTCCAGCAAAATAGCTTCGACATTTGTAGCATTTGTTTACGCTACGAAAACTATTGACAAATGTTGTTTGCGCCAACATTGCCATCCATTGTCGAATTGTTCAATCGAACACAGGCAAGATAAAATCAGTTATATTTTTCTCGAACAAAACGTACAACACAAAATTTGAACGTGTTCGTGTCCACCAACGACGAAAATGCGGATGGTCCGCTTTAAAGCATAGTACGCTCTAGCCGAAAATATTTTTGCATGGCCAAAACTTCATATAAAAAAAGGGTTGCAAACATGCTCGAAATTATTTTGTAAGGCCATTTCTAAACGTATGTACGCTGTACCTAAATATGGGCAGCTCAGAATATTTTCTGCCGTTTTACAACACTGTTTGGTCCACAGATGGCAGCTTTATTTTGATCTTTCAAAACATCGATTGAATCGTTGTTTTGACTAGTCGAAATATATGAACAACAATGGCGGGAAAAAATAAGCAGCAAAATAAGAGCCGAATTGATGTCTTCGAAAATGAAGAACGAAACAGGCTAATTGAAGAGCTGAGAGAGAGGCCAATCATATGGGATTTAACCGATAAAAAGCATTTTGATGCGACTTTTATCAAAAGTGCATGGGAAAGTATTGCAGAGGCCGTTAATCCGAAAATTATGGTATTGGTCGCTGCTACTTCACTGATCAAGTCCATTTGGTCACTTTGATTATTTTAAATTGTATTTACTTGTTTGTTGTGCACAGCTGACGCAACAGTGTGACCACAGCAGCAAAGGACCAACAATCTCTCAACTTTTTAGTGATTTTTGGTATTTTGCTGTCACACTGAATTCTGTAAGGCCCAACCTCAAAACATCGAACATTTCGAGCGTCTAAAATGTTTTCAGCTAGAGCGTACTACGCTTAACGAACAACAGCTGAACAGGGTTGCCAATTTAGCTATTTTCTGGTCATTTCTGGCGATTTACAAATGCCAATAGCGGTTGACGGAATAATAGCTAAACTGAGATTATAAATTTAAAATCTAAATTTTAGATTACCCTTCAAGATTGATAACCGGATCAAATCGATATTTTCTCGGTAGATAACACTGTGTGAAAGTCCAAAAACTTCTGGGATGCGACATAGCGTAGGTTGTAGATATAGTTAAATAGAATTTTGTGGCGTACTAGAATTTTTTGTTGCACATCGAAATTTTGAATAACGGTACAAAAACCGTTTTTTCGAGGTTGATGGAGTCTAAAAATTCGATGTCCTAAACTATGCGTCCTACAATAAATTTAAAAACGTCGTTGGAAAGTGAACGGTGTATTACACTGCAATATCGGATAAATATTGAGGGAGCTACATGTAAAAATATATGAATTTTTTCAGTTTTTTGCGACATTACCCAACTTTGAACGTAAATTAATAAGTTAAATTTGTAGAAAGCAACTACTTTTTGGTATGTAGTTTCAAAACACATTTAATTTTACGTCTTCTGCTTTTTATTAAAATCGAGTGATACTTAGCTGAGTTATTAATTTTTTTAGAAAAAAAGTCATGGGAAAAAACTCGTTTGTTAACTACTTTGCTAACAGAATATGAGGGGATGGGGAAATGGCGCAATAATGGCGCAAATATCACCATTTTGAGCAATTCTGTTTCAGAAAATCTATTATAGCTTGGCGAATTATTGTCCGATTTTAGAAAATGGACTCACGTTTTACTCGTAAAAATGTATTCTTTTTAAATAATACTACTGTGGGCAAAAAGTACCGGGAATTTTAAATTTAAGAAATTTTGGGATTCCAATCGGAAAAAATGTTTGTACTTTTAGGTTGGCACTACTATCATTAACATCTGTGCAAAATTATGCGTTAAAATATTCATTAGTGAATAAGTTACGATTAGTTTTGTACGACGCCAAATGTGCATTTGGCGATTTTGATTGAATCTCCTCAATCGACCCGAAGCGATGTCCTCGGAGAGGTCTTTTGAGCTTAGAAAATAGCCAGAAGTCACACAAAGATAAATCAGGCGAAAAAAGTAGCTGCGGGACAATTTTGGTCGAGTTAGAACACATAGAACAGGGGCAGTATGAGAGGGCGCATTATCATGTTGCAAGAACCATGAGTTGTCAGCCCATAGTTCTGGCCTCTTTTTACGCATAGCTTCGCGCAAACGACGCATATCGCTCAAAAAATATTCCTTGTTAACAGTTTGGTCGGTCGGAAGGAATTCATAATGAACTACAACACGATAATCCAAAAAAACTGTCAACATGACCTTGATTTTTGAGCGAATTTGACGCGATTTTTTCGGTCTCGGCCCACCTTTTGCCGATATTCGCTCGATTGATCGGTAGTTTCCATGTCGTAAGCGTAGATCCAAGTCTCATCGCCCGTAATAATGCGTTTTATAATATCCTGATAGTCAGAAAACATTGTTTCACACACTTCCACGCGGAGCTTTTTTCGATGAAATTGACCGTTTTTTGGCACAAAAATCGCCAAATGCACATTTGGCGTCGTACAAAACTAATCGTAACTTAAACACTAATGAATATTTTAACGTATAATTTTGCACAGATGTTAACGATAGTAGTGCCAACCTAAAAGTACAAACATTTTTTCCGATTGGAATCCCAAAATTTTTTAAATTTAAAATTCCCGGTACTTTTTGCCCACAGTAGTAAAACAAGTATAACGGGTTTATATCAAAATAGTGTTCGAAAACATCACCAAAGTCAAAAAAGTTGTAAAAAAAACCAACAAAAAATTAGTTTACCTATCAAATACTCCAATATAGGAAATGAAACCTGTTAAGTCATGTATGGCACGTTTAAAGACCTAAGTTTCTTCTATCTAAAACTGGTAAGAAAATCGGTGGATATTTGACGAAGCTATGGACGCATGAGTGAGTGCAAGTACGAAAAAACGGTTTTTGTACCGTTATTCAAAATTTCGATGTGCACCAAAAAATTCTAGTATGCAAAAAAAATGTATTTATCTATACCTACAACCTACGCTATGTCCCATCCCAGAAGTTTCGTTTTGATTTTTTTTTGTAACACAGTGTAATATATTGCGTGTCAAGAGACTTGCATTGTACATATTTTGGAGCACCTCAACTAGTCAACATCGCAAATCGGAGAATATATATTGGAAAAAAATTGACAACACTGTCATTTTTTGGGCCGAAGTTAATAATTATGTAAGTGGATGCGGGAGTCAATAAACCTTTTTGAAAACTGTTATCATTTGTACTTAGCCTCTTGCCCTTTTTCCAACTAAATGAACATTGTCAAGCAACACTGAAAAATAAATTGTATATTGACACATTGAATAGCGTTTTACTAAAATTGTCTAGTTTGTTTTAAATGCAAATCTAGCTTATTTATGCCCTGGAGAGCAGTGCTGCCATAAATCGATAACAAAAACAGGCCAGAAAAAGTGACAAAAAAGGCCAAAAATTTAAAAAAGTGACAAAAAATTGGGACGTATCTTTAAATTAAAATTCATTCAAGAGAACATGCATATTTATGTTTTATGTATTAATATTTATTTATTATTATTAATTATTGTTTATTACTTTTTTTTATATTATTTTTCAATATTATATTAATTGTATTATTATTTATTTATTTATTTATTAACATTGATTGTATTATTATTATTAATTGTATTGCCTCGTCAACAGCTTCGTCTTCGGTTTCAATTGTTTCGCTTTTATATGCTGATGACGTTCATTTTAAAGTATTTTTCGGGAACTTTGTACAGTGGCTTACAGCTTAAAGCCTAGTACCGACGTGAGATAAATTTTTAGCGGCGGAAAATGCACAATATTTAGCTGTCGACGAGCGTAAAGCCAGAGTTGCCAATGCAGCACGGAAAAATAACATAAAATGGAATGGTAACTCTATGCGTCAGCAGCGGTTTATTTTAAATATGAACATGCAGAGCTGATTTGCAAAAAAGAGGAGAGAATAGGCAATGAAAAATGTATATTAATATTAATAGAGGAGAAATATGCGATGGCACGCAAGCACAGCGGGTATTTGGTGCACCTATCGCTTTTGAACTTTTCACGTGGATTCTCCCTCTAAATTAATGAACAAATACAAATATCGGCCTCTTCTCCACCTCATTAATTAGCAGAATTATGTCTGCTGTCTCGAAAAGATCCAATCTGCTGTTTTTGTTAATTTCACCGCCATTACTTTTGACTTATTGTGAGAGAGTGAGATAGATAGACACCGAAATATATAAGAAATATATTTTTCGCTTGGCTTGACAGCTGTTTCAAACAGTGCTGGATAACGCCCGTTTCTTATCTGGCAACTCCGTTTTTAGTTGACGTGCGGACCGACAATCGGAGATAAATGTCGTCTTCTTCTTATTCACCTTACGCCAGCGTTTTTTTTATATGGAGTTTGACCTTACGCTAGGCCTTTTTTCTGACGTCGGTACTAGGCTTAAAGAATGCAGTGCATACTTTTATCTTCAAACTTTAATAGCGTTGAAACTATTAAGCGTATTGCAACAAATGTGGTACCAAATTAATGGAAAAAATGTCTACATTAACATAGATTAATAATTTTATTTTTAATATAAATTATTAAAAATGCAAGATAAATTAAAATACTGCATTTTTACAGATCACAGCCTATTTTATGCAGTGACTTTTCGAGCCAACGCAGCTCAAACTCTCTGAGCTCCAACGGTACTTTTTTGTTCATAAGATTTTGCTGCTGCATTATGTGCGATGCAGCTTTAGTTGTTGTACTCAAAATTGTTGGCTGCACAGCTCGGTCAAATGGTCAACAGGAGCAATTGCAGAGTGCTGGTCAATAATGTCGCCTCCCGTTCTGCATGTTGAATTATCATTTCAGGCGATAAATTTATAACCGTCTTTTGGGCAAACGGAGCGGCGCGCTTTAAACTTTTTGAAAGTAATTTTTAAACATAAAAACCTTAAAAATAAACCAAAAAAAATCAAAAATTTAAAAAACCATTTATTGTTAGGTGCAAAAAAATTTATTTTTTGCACAAATTTCACAAATTTCAAGCACTTATTTCATAGGTTGAAGAATTATCTATCATATGCTATTTAAATTACTCGATTATCTCATTTGGTTCAAAAGTTATGATTTTTGCAAAGTAAATTGAGCAATTGTCCACTTGTCCACTTTTGCTATTGCGCTTGATTTGCATAATTTGCAGTAAGCCTTATTGAAATCGTCAGCATCGCGGTCAATCCACTCCACAAAATCGGGCATATTTACCCACGACTCGCATAATTTTTGCTTGTATACATTTTTCGGCATTGTTGATAATCAATTAAAAAGGTGATAGATCTGGTGATAGGGGCTTTTTCTAAAATTTTTGTGACAAATCATTTGAAAAAGTGATAGATTTATTGCATACAAAAGGCGACGGCGGATCCGTAAAATCTAAGAAAATACAAGGTGGCGCAAAAGAAGTCACCCTATTGGAAGATGCTCTCATTTTTGCAAATGGCCGCCAATGTCAAATCTGTTTTGACATTTGTGGACTAGACAGATACAGAATACAAGTGAATAAGCCATGGAGCGATACACTCCCCAAGAACGCGGAATAATTGTAAAAATGTAATAATAATAACAGCTTAATCTCTCGTTTTTGAGATTTGCACTGGCCGGCCAGATCACCCGATTAATCCGTTGAAGACTTCTTTTATGGGGTTTTTTGAAGTCGCGGGCTTATGTCATAAAGCCTCAAACTCTTGAAGCCCTTAAAGAGAATATTGGGCTGGAATGCGAGAACCTGTCGCTCGAAGTTCTGGCAAAAGTGATGGGAAATGCCGTAAAACGGGCGTATGGTCATCAACTCTGGCAGCGAACACTTGGCCGATAACATTTTCTCGTCTTGACCAATGAAATTCTAAAGGTTCAAATAAACATAATCAGAAAACAGAATCGAAGTTTTTCATTTAGAAATTGAAATAAGAGCCAAACAACATCGGATGACTTCTTTTGCGCCACCTTGTACAAGAATTTTAGTGTTTCATTCGATGAATTGATACGGAGTTGGGCTTTTTAGTTCAATTTGCTGACCATTTGGTCAGTTAGTTGGTCCTGAACATCGATTTCACTTGATGTTTCTTGTGATGCTCGATGGATTTGTTCTGCCAAATTTGTTCATCAAAATTTGCTTATTTCAAATTTGGCTCTTTTTTTAACGGTCACAGTTGCAGCCGTGGACGGAGCTGCCAACATTTAACATTTGGTATTAAATTTAACATCACCTCCGTATGTTCTGTTGAATGTATGCTAGTCCGCTCTCTCGCTCTTTTTTTTTCTCTGTTTTCTTTCTTTCTCGCTCGCACTAACATCGATAGAAATTTTTGGTCCCTCTTTTTACGGCTTTTACGACTCCCACGCTCCGCGTTTTTGTGCCAAAACTGGCTCTTGTTCTTCCTGTTGGCGCAATGGAGCTTTCTTTTCGATTTGGCCTTTCTTCAGTTCACAATTCTGTATTTTGTCGAAGTCAGTCAACAATTTGACATTGTTTGGGGGTATTTTTTGTCGGGTGTCTCAGGTTCTCAGAAAAACGCAGAAAACGGTTAGCGTTAAGCGAGAGCAAGAGAGCGCGCTTTGCAGCACACTGGTGGGACTCCATAGAGTATGGAGTTTGCCTGTGTGTTTGTTTTCTTTTGCATTTTGACAGCGTGAGAGTGAGTTAGAGAGAGGAGAGAGAGCTCGCGATTATTATTCTTCCTTCATCCCTTTGCGAGAGTGCCGGTCAAACAAACGTGTTTAGCAACCACAATAAGAGAAAATGATGCCGCCAATATTAGAATGTGTGATATTTAAAGTAAAGTATGGTCCGTTTAACAACAACAACAGGTTGTTTGTTGAATGCTGCGAATGCATCAAGAGGCGTCAGTACAGAGTCACCCTTGCCCAACTTGGCAATTTGTACAGGCATGTGAAGGTAAGAAAGGGGGGGGGACTTGCAGGCGCCGCGTTCATTAACTTTAAGTTTCTTTCCAGACTCATCATCCTCACCTGGAGTTTAAGATTGAACTAACAAAAATCAGGCAAGAGCAAATCCGGAAGGAGCAAAGGAAGGAACAGGCCAAACAGGCCAAAACTCGCAAGTACCATGAGAAGAAGATGAAGGAGAAGGCGGAGGAGGAGGAATAAGTAAGTACACATTTCATATTCATATTTCATTTTATTTTATATATTTTATACTATTTGCAGTTAAAATTTGCATCCTGAATTCATGCAAAATTACATTTTCAATTAAAACATGCAACTGCTGAAGAAGCAGAAGAAGCAGAAAAGCACTGAATCCGACGGACGGAGTTTGCTGTGCTGCCAAAAGCTTGAAGCTTTTACATTGACATTTGCGTTTAGCGGGAGCGAGAGAGCGCGCTTTACAGCACACTGGAGTGACTGGTGCGACTAGCTTTTGGTTTAAGGCCACCCCTACAGTGCGTGCGTTTGTTTTGTGACAATGAGTGACGCGTGCAGCGTGAGAGTAAGTTTGAGAGAGGAGAGAGAGCTCGCAATTATATTCATCCCTTTTGCGTGTGCCGGTCGAGTTTTGCAACCACAACAAACGAAAATGATGCCGCCAATTTTAGAGTGTGGATTGTTCAAAATAAATTATGGACCGTTTGACGTCAACAACCGGTTGCATGTTGAGTGCTGCGTATGCATCAAAAAGCGTCAGTATCGAGTTACCCTTGCCCAACTTGGCAATTTGTACAGGCATGTGAAGGTAAGGAAGGGGGAGACTTGCAGGCGCCGCGTCCGTTAACTTTAAGTTTCTTTCCAGACTCATCATCCTCACCTGGAGTTTAAGATTGAATTAACAAAAATCCGGCAAGAACAAATCCGGAAGGAACAAGGAAGGAACAGGCCAAACAGGCCAAAACTCTCAAATACCATGAGAAGAAGAAGAAGAAGAAGGAGAAGGCGGAGGAGGAGGAGGAGGAATAAGTTTCATTCATTCAAGTAAAGTAACACATTTCATATTCATATTTCATTTTATTTTATATATTTTATATTATTTGCAGTTAAAATTTGCATCCTGAATTCATGCAAAATTACATTTTCAATTTCAAAATGCAACTGCTGAAGAAGCAGAAGAAGAGCATGATGGGGAAAAAAGCACTGAAGCTAAAATCCGACGGACGGAGTTTGCTGTGCTGCCAAAAGCTTAAAGCTTTTACATTGACATTATTATTTTTTGAATTTTTATTTTTATTTTGGATTAAAAACCCAATTATTATTATACAATTTTTGTTATTTATTTCTTTTGGCCAAAAAACTCGCCTGAGTTAGACAGGGTTAAGTTGAAGCAGACGGGGAGTTTGCACAACCATGTGAAGGTAAGAAAGAGGGGGGGGAAAGACGCCGCATCCATAATAAGTTTTAATTTCTTTCCAGAAATTTCATCCTGAACTAAAATACAAGATACAAGAAAGAAAAAAAGAGCAACAACAAATTAGAAAAGAAAATCAAATGGAAATGAAAAAATTAAACGCAAAAATAAAAAGAAAAGAGGATCGAGAAAAGAAGGAGGAGGAATAGGCATGCATATCTGAATTTACGCCCAGTGAAAGTGAGTGTGAAACGGCGTCTCGACTCTCAAGCCATTTTGTCATTTTGTTTTTTGCAGGTAACTTTTTCAGTTCATACATCTCCTGAGGATGCAGGATCCTGAAGGATCCAAAATATGCGTCGCTTCTTCGTCGTAAGTAGTAATAATATAATTTAATAAATTTTCTAATGTGAATTTTTTGCAGCATTGAAATTGGAGAAAGAGCAATCAGAGGAGCACGGCATATATTTACTTTTTTATTTTATTTTATATTTTGTATTTTTTTATTTTGAAATTATAAAAATTATTTAAACAGAAAAGTTTTGCCCGTTTTTTCTGCTTTTTAACCAGGCTAGCAGAAAGTAGAAAGCAGAAAGCGTTTTGTCCCATGCCGCTGTTTTTCGTTTTCTTGACAATGAGAGAGAGAGTGACAACTGCTCGCTCATCATCGTTTCCCTCTTCTTTCGTGTTTAAGTTTAGTAGAAAAAGTGAGCGTGACGTGCGCGGACCGAGCGGAACAGCGCGGACGAGAAAAACAAGCAAGTTTATGTGCGCACGTCATGTGTAAACATTTGCATTTGCAACATACAAAACCTAATTCTAAAACTGATGAAAAAATCAGCCAATTCGAAAAAGTAAGTGCCATTGCGCCAACAGGACAAAATAGAGCCAGTTTTGGCGCAAAAACGCCAATTGTGGCAACCGTGCTCGAGAGTCAGTACGAGCGAGCACTTCTTGCAGTAACAAGAAGCGATCAACAACTCTTGGTGTCCCAAGAGTCAAATCAACAGTCCTTGCGGTATCAAGGATCAAGTCACCAGCCTTGCCGTAGCAAGGATCATCAATCCTTACAGTAGCAAGGATCAACAGTCCTTATAGTAGCAAGGACTCCCCCGCAATCCTTGCAGTATCAAGGATCATACCTCAGTCCTTGCAGTATCAAGGATCAAGCCATCAGCCAAAACAGGCAACTATAAATTCGCTGCACGAACCTTACATAATCGACCAAGTTAGCCCGGCCTAAAGGATCGTTACAAAACAAACCAAAAACAAAAGCCAAAATAAAACCAAACATATTATATATAAACACAACTGATTCAACAAACACCGCAAAGAACATTAATCAATCACTGCGGACGGCAGTCCGCGCTAGTGACGAAAGCAGCACGAAGGGTGCGAAGGCGACTAGCATATATACACAGGAAAAATGGAAAATTAGCTATGACTGTCCGATCAGGTCGAGTTATATACGTATACCGATCGGTATCAAATTAACTTACATATGTGCATACTAAGACTTTTGGAAACTCACCTGGTTCGTGAGATAAACAGGTGTAAGTGGGAGGAAAAAAATGTAAATTATTTGAGCAAATGGGGCCGTTGGAGCCTTTTTGAATTTTGTTTTTAATTTTTTACAATTCTGATCAAAAATACGCGTCGAATGACACCTCGATTAGAGATGGGCACGGGCCGGGTCGGATCTCGGGACCCATGGGCCTTTTACAAAATTGTCGGGCTCGGGCCGAAAAACCTGATTTCGGGTCGGGCCAGGCCGGGCTCGGGCCTAACTTCAAAGCCCGAAAGCCCGGAACACACCAAAATCTATTGCATTTTTTAAAGATAAAGTTCACGAATGACTAAAAAGGCTATTTTAATTATTGGTACGACGCGCTCATTTCAATCTGACAGTAGTGAAAGATTATTTTCCACATCTAGAAATGTTTTGTGCGAAAAAAGCACTAGGTTGATAAGTTCCAATTTGGAAAAGATTTTAATTTTAAATAAATTTTTTTTTAATTTTTCGGGCGGGTAGGGCGGTTTTCGGGCCTTATAACAAAAGTATCGGGCGGGCTTGGGCCATTTTTCCATCGTTGATTTAGCTTAAAAGCAGGGATTAAAACCCTAACCGAAACCGTAACCTTTAACCGGTAAAAACCGATTGAAATTTGAAACCGTAACTGTAACAGTAACCGAAAAAAAAAATTTTTCGTCTGACCGAAACCTTTAAACCGAAAGGTAGACAATAGCTCTCTTGTCCAGAACCGTCCCGAGGAGCACTAACTTAAAAACGCTTCAGTATTTATTTCTCTAAATAAATATATATAGGTAAGTCCTGTCCGTGTCCAACTATTTAAGTAAAATCAAAAAAACTAAGGCAACCTCACAAAAAACACGCGGCTTAATTGCATAGCTCTACCGATTGTTCCTATGGCAGCTATATGATATAGTGGTCCGATGTGAACCAAATTTGGATGGATAAGACTACCCCAGATTCATAATATGTGAGATTGGTTAAAATCGGACTAGTATATCATATAGATGCAATAGGAATAAGGTCGATGCATGCAATTCTGATTATTCACACCGAAAAATACAATATAATTTTTTCAATAAAAATTTAAATTTTTTTTTTAACCTTTTAAAAAATTATTTTTAAATATAAAAACCTTAAAAATAAAACAAAACAAATCAGAAATTTTAAAAAATCCTTTATTTTTAGGTGCCTTAAAATTTAATTTTTTTCACAAATTTCACAAGTTTCAACTTTGATACCCCCTGAGTAAGTATCTAGGGAGCGCGTCACTTTTCTTAAACACTTATTACATAGGTTGAACAGTTTTCTATCATCTGCCGTTTTTCAATTATCTCAGTTGGTTCAAAAGTAAAATGGGCAAGGGCCCCACTGTGCGGCGCTGCTCATGAATGAGCGTACGTGTGAGTTTTAATGGCCGCCGCCTACATGTGTGTGTGCTGTTTGTTTTGTTTTGATCAACGCCGGACGAAAACTTGTACGCTAGACAGAGAAAGAAACAAGAAGAAATAAGGCAGAAAAAGTCTCCGCCTGCGTCGCTTTGTAAAAACAAAACAAAGAGAGAACAAGAGCGAAAAGGAACTTCTGCCTGTTGATCTCGTTGACCAATTCTACCGTTTTGCAAAGCAAACGTGTGTTTTTATTGCTTAAAATAACAAACAAAATTTGCTTAAATATTCTGTGTTTGTGCAGGAATAATTTCAACAGAACCGCAAATCAATTAAACTCGAATGTGCGCTATATTTGGCTTGCATGTTTACCAATTTTGGTTCGCTGACGAGACACTAGCACTGATGGATGATTTTCTGTCAATCATAAGCCCAACGGTGCAGGTGGTTCTCATTCGAAAACCTAAAGCGCTTTGCACCTACATACATATACATACATATATATGGGCATTTCCACAGAAAGGTCCACCGCGGCCAAAAACGTAAAATTATCAAAAATTCACATCTTTTGAAATTTTCTTCCAGAAATGTATTTAAGTTATTTATTTTAGCAATATACACTAGAAGAAATTCAATAGGATGAACATATAGATTCTACATTGGAATAAATTCACTTTTTCCATATTTATGTCAATTTTCTTAAAAATGGACTTCCAAAATGGACCGTTTGTATTTTAACGATTTAACTAAGTAGGACAGTAAAATTGTAACATGAACCATTTTAATTCAAAGAAATATATTGAAAGTTTAATTTAAATAAGTTTTTCGGGCTGTTTGGATATATAATTTAAAAATAGGGAGACAGAAAGAACATAAAAATAGTGATGGTAAAAAATGTCCCGTGCGCGATGTCCCGTGCGAATTTACTTCAAATTGAATAAAAAAAAAGTGCAAGTCATCTTTGAAAAAAATCATAACCATTTTTAAGAGGCATCAATGCACAAGAACTTAAAACTAGTTGCATTAAAATATTGCCTCTGGATTCGCTGAAATTGGCGTTTGAATTGGTTGACCTCACAAGTCACTTCCGTTTCGTGTCCCGTGCGAATCACTTGAATTTTGCTATTATCTTAAAAATGAAAAATTACCCAAAATCAATCTTTGCTCCAATGAAAGAGCTAATCAAATGCTATATGTTAAACCCTTCATCAGAAAAAAAAATCGTTTCCTTTCTACCGTTTTATTACTTTGAATGTGTACGAATGTCCCGTGCGCGAGTTTGAAAATGCCCTTATATAAGTTTTCCAAACTGACAACAAGTTAAAGTAGAGCAGAAAGCGTTTTGCTTTGGGAGAAGCGAGCGCGCTGCAGTTTTGTTTTCTTCGGTTCTTCGTTGTGTGAGGGCGGGAGCGAGAGCGCTGCTGCAGTGAATTAGCGGCGCTGCTCCCGTATGATAATGGCCGCCGAAAGTATAGATAGCCGCATCAATCACACGCAAAACAAAACGTTTTCTGCGCCCAAATCTACTGCCTATGTTTGCGTTTTTCTGCGCGCCGTGTTTGCTTGCATTGAAGAGAAGAGAGAATATTCGCGGCTCGCTCATTCGCCGCACCCGATTTGAATTTATAGTGCCTCCTGCAATCCTAGATTGTGGAATTCATGAAGTATGGCCGTTGGATGGCGTCGACAGGGTGCTTGTGACATGTTTGTTCTGCTCCCCGAATCGTATGCTTAAAGGGAGCATTAGTAACACAGGCAATTTCCACAGGCATGCCAGGGTAAGAAGGGGGGGGGGGGGCCTTGCAGGCCGCGTCCATAAATTAATTGTATTTTTAAATTTTTTTTCAATAATTTTGATCCCGAAATTTTACACAAAATAACAGAAAAATAAACGAGCAAAATCGTCGAACAGAACGAAAAGAGGAGGAATGGGAGGAATAATGAGAATGAATAATAATCGCCAATACATATAAATACAGTAAGAAGTACACAAACTTTGTAAATTTCCATAATTTTTCATAATTTTATATTATTTCCAGAGTTTAAGTTTAATAAATAAAGCATGCCGGAGCATGCATGGAGCGCCGCCTAACTCTTAAAGAGCTCAAGGAAATTTTGCCCGTGGATTTGACGAATTTTCTTCGAATGGATGGGGGAACCTTTCAAGAGAATTATTATCGTTTTTAATTGTTTATGTACTTCTCGATATGTACTTTAATGTTAAATAAATAATAATTTTATGCACATAATACTCCGTTTCCACTACATTTACGGTTTTGTCCAATGTATTTAGGCCATGAACAAATAAACTTTTGTATTATGCCTAAGCTCGCGCCGGTATAAATACGACTGTGGATACCCTGCTTAAGCTGCAAGAATCTCCGTGCTTATTAAAACATTATTTATTTTTTTCGCCTACTTATAAATTACTCGCGACACGCAAATCGGCACAAATATCAACATCCATCATGCCAATTCCATGCATCCTGGAATGTGGGACTTTTAAAATATTATCAAAAACTGACGACAGGGTGCTCCTCGAATGTAATTTCTGCTCGCATGAGTTTCGAGGAACCATTCGAAGCACAGGAAACTTTCACAGGCATGTCAGGGTAAGAAGGCCCAATTAACAATTTAAAATGAAAAACATACTTTCCAGATTTGGCATCCCCACCTTTTAGAAAGGATAAAAGAAAAAAAACCCGAGCGATCCGACCAGTTGCGCAAAGAGAGGGTCTTAAATAAGAGGATTTGGCGTACTTTAAAGAATGGGCGTGTTGCTGTGGAGGAGGAGGAGGGGGTGGAGGAGTTTATTATTACTCCATCTCCATCGTCTGACCACACATACGCCAAAAGTAAGTACACAACGTTGTCAATATTCATAAATATTTATTTATCATAATTTTATATTATTTACAGAGTTAAAAGTTTAAATTTAAATGCTGCTTAAATGCTGGGCAATAAATGGAGCGGCCCCTACTATTATGATTTCCACATAGTTAAAAATGTTGATGGCCATGGTCGGCAAGGGAAAGAATGCGTATCTTATGCGATATGCCGATAGGTAGGCCATTTTTTAACAAGAGAGCGCAGTATAAGAGTCGTCGGGAGAGAGAGAGATTAGGGCTTTTTGTATGCGTGGGCGGCTTGCCGAATGCACCGAAATATGGGTCAATGCCAAGGGCGATCGGCCGTTGACTCGGGGACCCGTTGTGTATGCAGAAAGAGACGGAAAAATTTGCAATAGCAAGAACCGATTTTGCTGGCAAGCGGGAGTTTGGTTTAAAGCTCGAACGCGGAAGGAAGCGTTGGGAGTTTGGCCGGCGACAAGATTTCGTTTAAGTGCGGCTTACGCCAATATATGTACATATATAAATATACAGAGACATACAAAACTCTCAAATACCATGAGAAGAAGAAGAAGAAGAAGGAGAAGGCGGAGGAGGAGGAGGAGGAATAAGTTTCATTCATTCAAGTAAAGTAACACATTTCATATTCATATTTCATTTTATTTTATATATTTTATATTATTTGCAGTTAAAATTTGCATCCTGAATTCATGCAAAATTACATTTTCAATTTCAAAATGCAACTGCTGAAGAAGCAGAAGAAGAGCATGATGGGGAAAAAAGCACTGAAGCTAAAATCCGACGGACGGAGTTTGCTGTGCTGCCAAAAGCTTAAAGCTTTTACATTGACATTATTATTTTTTGAATTTTTATTTTTATTTTGGATTAAAAACCCAATTATTATTATACAATTTTTGTTATTTATTTCTTTTGGCCAAAAAACTCGCCTGAGTTAGACAGGGTTAAGTTGAAGCAGACGGGGAGTTTGCACAACCATGTGAAGGTAAGAAAGAGGGGGGGGAAAGACGCCGCATCCATAATAAGTTTTAATTTCTTTCCAGAAATTTCATCCTGAACTAAAATACAAGATACAAGAAAGAAAAAAAGAGCAACAACAAATTAGAAAAGAAAATCAAATGGAAATGAAAAAATTAAACGCAAAAATAAAAAGAAAAGAGGATCGAGAAAAGAAGGAGGAGGAATAGGCATGCATATCTGAATTTACGCCCAGTGAAAGTGAGTGTGAAACGGCGTCTCGACTCTCAAGCCATTTTGTCATTTTGTTTTTTGCAGGTAACTTTTTCAGTTCATACATCTCCTGAGGATGCAGGATCCTGAAGGATCCAAAATATGCGTCGCTTCTTCGTCGTAAGTAGTAATAATATAATTTAATAAATTTTCTAATGTGAATTTTTTGCAGCATTGAAATTGGAGAAAGAGCAATCAGAGGAGCACGGCATATATTTACTTTTTTATTTTATTTTATATTTTGTATTTTTTTATTTTGAAATTATAAAAATTATTTAAACAGAAAAGTTTTGCCCGTTTTTTCTGCTTTTTAACCAGGCTAGCAGAAAGTAGAAAGCAGAAAGCGTTTTGTCCCATGCCGCTGTTTTTCGTTTTCTTGACAATGAGAGAGAGAGTGACAACTGCTCGCTCATCATCGTTTCCCTCTTCTTTCGTGTTTAAGTTTAGTAGAAAAAGTGAGCGTGACGTGCGCGGACCGAGCGGAACAGCGCGGACGAGAAAAACAAGCAAGTTTATGTGCGCACGTCATGTGTAAACATTTGCATTTGCAACATACAAAACCTAATTCTAAAACTGATGAAAAAATCAGCCAATTCGAAAAAGTAAGTGCCATTGCGCCAACAGGACAAAATAGAGCCAGTTTTGGCGCAAAAACGCCAATTGTGGCAACCGTGCTCGAGAGTCAGTACGAGCGAGCACTTCTTGCAGTAACAAGAAGCGATCAACAACTCTTGGTGTCCCAAGAGTCAAATCAACAGTCCTTGCGGTATCAAGGATCAAGTCACCAGCCTTGCCGTAGCAAGGATCATCAATCCTTACAGTAGCAAGGATCAACAGTCCTTATAGTAGCAAGGACTCCCCCGCAATCCTTGCAGTATCAAGGATCATACCTCAGTCCTTGCAGTATCAAGGATCAAGCCATCAGCCAAAACAGGCAACTATAAATTCGCTGCACGAACCTTACATAATCGACCAAGTTAGCCCGGCCTAAAGGATCGTTACAAAACAAACCAAAAACAAAAGCCAAAATAAAACCAAACATATTATATATAAACACAACTGATTCAACAAACACCGCAAAGAACATTAATCAATCACTGCGGACGGCAGTCCGCGCTAGTGACGAAAGCAGCACGAAGGGTGCGAAGGCGACTAGCATATATACACAGGAAAAATGGAAAATTAGCTATGACTGTCCGATCAGGTCGAGTTATATACGTATACCGATCGGTATCAAATTAACTTACATATGTGCATACTAAGACTTTTGGAAACTCACCTGGTTCGTGAGATAAACAGGTGTAAGTGGGAGGAAAAAAATGTAAATTATTTGAGCAAATGGGGCCGTTGGAGCCTTTTTGAATTTTGTTTTTAATTTTTTACAATTCTGATCAAAAATACGCGTCGAATGACACCTCGATTAGAGATGGGCACGGGCCGGGTCGGATCTCGGGACCCATGGGCCTTTTACAAAATTGTCGGGCTCGGGCCGAAAAACCTGATTTCGGGTCGGGCCAGGCCGGGCTCGGGCCTAACTTCAAAGCCCGAAAGCCCGGAACACACCAAAATCTATTGCATTTTTTAAAGATAAAGTTCACGAATGACTAAAAAGGCTATTTTAATTATTGGTACGACGCGCTCATTTCAATCTGACAGTAGTGAAAGATTATTTTCCACATCTAGAAATGTTTTGTGCGAAAAAAGCACTAGGTTGATAAGTTCCAATTTGGAAAAGATTTTAATTTTAAATAAATTTTTTTTTAATTTTTCGGGCGGGTAGGGCGGTTTTCGGGCCTTATAACAAAAGTATCGGGCGGGCTTGGGCCATTTTTCCATCGTTGATTTAGCTTAAAAGCAGGGATTAAAACCCTAACCGAAACCGTAACCTTTAACCGGTAAAAACCGATTGAAATTTGAAACCGTAACTGTAACAGTAACCGAAAAAAAAAATTTTTCGTCTGACCGAAACCTTTAAACCGAAAGGTAGACAATAGCTCTCTTGTCCAGAACCGTCCCGAGGAGCACTAACTTAAAAACGCTTCAGTATTTATTTCTCTAAATAAATATATATAGGTAAGTCCTGTCCGTGTCCAACTATTTAAGTAAAATCAAAAAAACTAAGGCAACCTCACAAAAAACACGCGGCTTAATTGCATAGCTCTACCGATTGTTCCTATGGCAGCTATATGATATAGTGGTCCGATGTGAACCAAATTTGGATGGATAAGACTACCCCAGATTCATAATATGTGAGATTGGTTAAAATCGGACTAGTATATCATATAGATGCAATAGGAATAAGGTCGATGCATGCAATTCTGATTATTCACACCGAAAAATACAATATAATTTTTTCAATAAAAATTTAAATTTTTTTTTTAACCTTTTAAAAAATTATTTTTAAATATAAAAACCTTAAAAATAAAACAAAACAAATCAGAAATTTTAAAAAATCCTTTATTTTTAGGTGCCTTAAAATTTAATTTTTTTCACAAATTTCACAAGTTTCAACTTTGATACCCCCTGAGTAAGTATCTAGGGAGCGCGTCACTTTTCTTAAACACTTATTACATAGGTTGAACAGTTTTCTATCATCTGCCGTTTTTCAATTATCTCAGTTGGTTCAAAAGTAAAATGGGCAAGGGCCCCACTGTGCGGCGCTGCTCATGAATGAGCGTACGTGTGAGTTTTAATGGCCGCCGCCTACATGTGTGTGTGCTGTTTGTTTTGTTTTGATCAACGCCGGACGAAAACTTGTACGCTAGACAGAGAAAGAAACAAGAAGAAATAAGGCAGAAAAAGTCTCCGCCTGCGTCGCTTTGTAAAAACAAAACAAAGAGAGAACAAGAGCGAAAAGGAACTTCTGCCTGTTGATCTCGTTGACCAATTCTACCGTTTTGCAAAGCAAACGTGTGTTTTTATTGCTTAAAATAACAAACAAAATTTGCTTAAATATTCTGTGTTTGTGCAGGAATAATTTCAACAGAACCGCAAATCAATTAAACTCGAATGTGCGCTATATTTGGCTTGCATGTTTACCAATTTTGGTTCGCTGACGAGACACTAGCACTGATGGATGATTTTCTGTCAATCATAAGCCCAACGGTGCAGGTGGTTCTCATTCGAAAACCTAAAGCGCTTTGCACCTACATACATATACATACATATATATGGGCATTTCCACAGAAAGGTCCACCGCGGCCAAAAACGTAAAATTATCAAAAATTCACATCTTTTGAAATTTTCTTCCAGAAATGTATTTAAGTTATTTATTTTAGCAATATACACTAGAAGAAATTCAATAGGATGAACATATAGATTCTACATTGGAATAAATTCACTTTTTCCATATTTATGTCAATTTTCTTAAAAATGGACTTCCAAAATGGACCGTTTGTATTTTAACGATTTAACTAAGTAGGACAGTAAAATTGTAACATGAACCATTTTAATTCAAAGAAATATATTGAAAGTTTAATTTAAATAAGTTTTTCGGGCTGTTTGGATATATAATTTAAAAATAGGGAGACAGAAAGAACATAAAAATAGTGATGGTAAAAAATGTCCCGTGCGCGATGTCCCGTGCGAATTTACTTCAAATTGAATAAAAAAAAAGTGCAAGTCATCTTTGAAAAAAATCATAACCATTTTTAAGAGGCATCAATGCACAAGAACTTAAAACTAGTTGCATTAAAATATTGCCTCTGGATTCGCTGAAATTGGCGTTTGAATTGGTTGACCTCACAAGTCACTTCCGTTTCGTGTCCCGTGCGAATCACTTGAATTTTGCTATTATCTTAAAAATGAAAAATTACCCAAAATCAATCTTTGCTCCAATGAAAGAGCTAATCAAATGCTATATGTTAAACCCTTCATCAGAAAAAAAAATCGTTTCCTTTCTACCGTTTTATTACTTTGAATGTGTACGAATGTCCCGTGCGCGAGTTTGAAAATGCCCTTATATAAGTTTTCCAAACTGACAACAAGTTAAAGTAGAGCAGAAAGCGTTTTGCTTTGGGAGAAGCGAGCGCGCTGCAGTTTTGTTTTCTTCGGTTCTTCGTTGTGTGAGGGCGGGAGCGAGAGCGCTGCTGCAGTGAATTAGCGGCGCTGCTCCCGTATGATAATGGCCGCCGAAAGTATAGATAGCCGCATCAATCACACGCAAAACAAAACGTTTTCTGCGCCCAAATCTACTGCCTATGTTTGCGTTTTTCTGCGCGCCGTGTTTGCTTGCATTGAAGAGAAGAGAGAATATTCGCGGCTCGCTCATTCGCCGCACCCGATTTGAATTTATAGTGCCTCCTGCAATCCTAGATTGTGGAATTCATGAAGTATGGCCGTTGGATGGCGTCGACAGGGTGCTTGTGACATGTTTGTTCTGCTCCCCGAATCGTATGCTTAAAGGGAGCATTAGTAACACAGGCAATTTCCACAGGCATGCCAGGGTAAGAAGGGGGGGCCTTGCAGGCCGCGTCCATAAATTAATTGTATTTTTAAATTTTTTTTCAATAATTTTGATCCCGAAATTTTACACAAAATAACAGAAAAATAAACGAGCAAAATCGTCGAACAGAACGAAAAGAGGAGGAATGGGAGGAATAATGAGAATGAATAATAATCGCCAATACATATAAATACAGTAAGAAGTACACAAACTTTGTAAATTTCCATAATTTTTCATAATTTTATATTATTTCCAGAGTTTAAGTTTAATAAATAAAGCATGCCGGAGCATGCATGGAGCGCCGCCTAACTCTTAAAGAGCTCAAGGAAATTTTGCCCGTGGATTTGACGAATTTTCTTCGAATGGATGGGGGAACCTTTCAAGAGAATTATTATCGTTTTTAATTGTTTATGTACTTCTCGATATGTACTTTAATGTTAAATAAATAATAATTTTATGCACATAATACTCCGTTTCCACTACATTTACGGTTTTGTCCAATGTATTTAGGCCATGAACAAATAAACTTTTGTATTATGCCTAAGCTCGCGCCGGTATAAATACGACTGTGGATACCCTGCTTAAGCTGCAAGAATCTCCGTGCTTATTAAAACATTATTTATTTTTTTCGCCTACTTATAAATTACTCGCGACACGCAAATCGGCACAAATATCAACATCCATCATGCCAATTCCATGCATCCTGGAATGTGGGACTTTTAAAATATTATCAAAAACTGACGACAGGGTGCTCCTCGAATGTAATTTCTGCTCGCATGAGTTTCGAGGAACCATTCGAAGCACAGGAAACTTTCACAGGCATGTCAGGGTAAGAAGGCCCAATTAACAATTTAAAATGAAAAACATACTTTCCAGATTTGGCATCCCCACCTTTTAGAAAGGATAAAAGAAAAAAAACCCGAGCGATCCGACCAGTTGCGCAAAGAGAGGGTCTTAAATAAGAGGATTTGGCGTACTTTAAAGAATGGGCGTGTTGCTGTGGAGGAGGAGGAGGGGGTGGAGGAGTTTATTATTACTCCATCTCCATCGTCTGACCACACATACGCCAAAAGTAAGTACACAACGTTGTCAATATTCATAAATATTTATTTATCATAATTTTATATTATTTACAGAGTTAAAAGTTTAAATTTAAATGCTGCTTAAATGCTGGGCAATAAATGGAGCGGCCCCTACTATTATGATTTCCACATAGTTAAAAATGTTGATGGCCATGGTCGGCAAGGGAAAGAATGCGTATCTTATGCGATATGCCGATAGGTAGGCCATTTTTTAACAAGAGAGCGCAGTATAAGAGTCGTCGGGAGAGAGAGAGATTAGGGCTTTTTGTATGCGTGGGCGGCTTGCCGAATGCACCGAAATATGGGTCAATGCCAAGGGCGATCGGCCGTTGACTCGGGGACCCGTTGTGTATGCAGAAAGAGACGGAAAAATTTGCAATAGCAAGAACCGATTTTGCTGGCAAGCGGGAGTTTGGTTTAAAGCTCGAACGCGGAAGGAAGCGTTGGGAGTTTGGCCGGCGACAAGATTTCGTTTAAGTGCGGCTTACGCCAATATATGTACATATATAAATATACAGAGACATACAGGGTTGCCCATATTCGACGGACCCATGTTTTTTTTAAAAAAATCAAAGAAAAAAATAAAAATTTGGCGGTTGGCAATCTTAATCATTTAATTTGTTCCAAGTAGATTTGTTTACATCAATTTTTGAATATGATATCTCTCAAATGGCCGCCTCTGGCGTTGATGGCGTATTAACCCATTAAGTACCCTTCGAAAATTTCGAACTTATGTAAAACCTACTTTTCAAAACTTTTTTCCTCGATTTTTCACAAAAAATATTTTGATGCAAAAAAATTCTTGGAACAATTCTAAGAGTAACTGCAAAAAAAAAATTCAAAAATATTTTTGCTAGTATTTTTTAGAATTTTTTGAAAACTGCAAAAAAAAGGCACTTTTTGCATGAAAATGAGGAAAAATGGGTAAAAATTGTCATTTTTAGGACTTTCAAAACATTTTAAAAAATACTAGGGGGCTCCGCCCCTGCTCGCTTCGCTCGCCAACCCCCGCTCGCTACGCTCGCAAAATTGAAAAGAATGTCTTTTGTTTTCCAGCTTAACAAACTTAAACTGCTCGCTTCGCTCGCCAACCCGCAGCTCGCTTCGCTCGCAAAAATTTAAAAGAACTTCTTTAGTTGTCCGGTTTAACAAATTAATACAATATAAGGGGGTCCGTCCCCTGCTCGCTTCGCCCGCAAAATTGAAAAGAAGGTCCTTAGTAGTCCGCTTTAACAAATTTATATAATATAGCATGTTTTGTAAAAAAACGGAAATATAAAACTTCCGCTGTCCGCGCTTTCAATGTTTCTTCTTGCTTTGGCTAAAACTCAGATTTAGTGAGTTGGCGGGAAAAATCCAGATTTGGCGGGAAAAAGCCAAATTTGTCGGGAAAAAGCTAAATTTGAGGAAAATTCTAAATTTAGCAAGAAGAGTTAGTGTATGAGTTTTCTAAGAATATCTCATGCAACAACAGAGTTTTTGATTCTAAAGGTTAACTTTCATCCGATTGATCCTATGGCAGCTATATGATATAGTCATCCGACTTTTACCAAATTTGGTAAGAATGTTAGAGACAGCCCCAAACATATAATCTGTGAGTTTGGTTGAGATATCTTAAGAAACAAAAAGGTTTTTCATACTAAAGTTAATTTTGCATCCGATTGTTCCTATGGCAGCTATATGATATAGTCATCCGAATTTGACCAAATTTGGCCAGAATGTTAGAGACAGCTTCAAACATATAATCTGTGAGTTTGGTTGAAATATCTTAAGAAACAAAAAAGTTTTTCATACTAAAGGTTATTTTGAGTCCGATTGTTCCTATGGCAGCTATATGATATAGTAACCCGACTTTGACCAAATTTGGCCAGGATGTTAAAGACAGCCCCAAACATATTTTCTGTGAGTTTGGTTGATATATCTTAAGAACCAAAAAAGTTTTTCATACTTAAGGTTATTTTGCATCCGATTGTTCCTATGGCAGCTATATGATGTAGTAATCCGATTTCAACCAAGTTTGGTCAGAATGTAACAGACAGTATCAGACGTACTATCTGTGAGTTTTATTGAGATATTTTGAGAAACTAAAAAGTTTTTCATACTAAAGGTTATTTTTCTTCCGATTGTTCCTATGGCAGCTATATGATATAGTCATCCGACTTTGACCAAATTTGGTCAGAATGTAAAAGACAGTCCCAAACATACAATCTGTGAGTTTGGTTGATATATCTTAAAAAACAAAAAAGTTTTTCATACTAAGCAATTCTGTGACCTTTGACCTCGATTTTGACCCACTTAGAGGTCGAATTTCGCAAAACGCCGTCTTATTGCACGATGAAATTATCTCATCTATGTTGTGTGCAAATTTCAGCTTTCTATCTTTTACCGTTTGGGCTACACGTTGATTCTCAGTCAGTCAGTCAGTCAGTGAGTCAGTCAGTCAGTCAGTCAGTCAGTCAGGACAAAGAGTTTTATATATATAGATAGCATGTTTTGTAAAAAAACGGAAATATTAAACTTCCGCTGTCCGCGCTTTCAATGTTTCTTCTTGCTTTGGCTAAAACTCAGATTTAGTGAGTTGGCGGGAAAAATCCAGATTTGGCGGGAAAAAGCCAAATTTGGCGGGAAAAAGCTAAATTTGAGGAAAATTCAAAATTTAGCAAGAAGAGTTAGTGTATGAGTTTTCTAAGAATATCTCATGCAACAACAGAGTTTTTGATTCTAAAGGTTAACTTTCATCCGATTGATCCTATGGCAGCTATATGATATAGTCATCCGACTTTTACCAAATTTGGTAAGAATGTTAGAGACAGCCCCAAACATATAATCTGTGAGTTTGGTTGAGATATCTTAAGAAACAAAAAGGTTTTTCATACTAAAGTTAATTTTGCATCCGATTGTTCCTATGGCAGCTATATGATATAGTCATCCGAATTTGACCAAATTTGGCCAGAATGTTAGAGACAGCTTCAAACATATAATCTGTGAGTTTGGTTGAAATATCTTAAGAAACAAAAAAGTTTTTCATACTAAAGGTTATTTTGAGTCCGATTGTTCCTATGGCAGCTATATGATATAGTAACCCGACTTTGACCAAATTTGGCCAGGATGTTAAAGACAGCCCCAAACATATTTTCTGTGAGTTTGGTTGATATATCTTAAGAACCAAAAAAGTTTTTCATACTTAAGGTTATTTTGCATCCGATTGTTCCTATGGCAGCTATATGATGTAGTAATCCGATTTCAACCAAGTTTGGTCAGAATGTAACAGACAGTATCAGACGTACTATCTGTGAGTTTTATTGAGATATTTTGAGAAACTAAAAAGTTTTTCATACTAAAGGTTATTTTTCTTCCGATTGTTCCTATGGCAGCTATATGATATAGTCATCCGACTTTGACCAAATTTGGTCAGAATGTAAAAGACAGTCCCAAACATACAATCTGTGAGTTTGGTTGATATATCTTAAAAAACAAAAAAGTTTTTCATACTAAGCAATTCTGTGACCTTTGACCTCGATTTTGACCCACTTAGAGGTCGAATTTCGCAAAACGCCGTCTTATTGCACGATGAAATTATCTCATCTATGTTGTGTGCAAATTTCAGCTTTCTATCTTTTACCGTTTGGGCTACACGTTGATTCTCAGTCAGTCAGTCAGTCAGTGAGTCAGTCAGTCAGTCAGTCAGTCAGTCAGGACAAAGAGTTTTATATATATAGACTAGCCCAGCCGCTGGCCCACCCGCTGGTGCAGCCGCCGACGCAGCAGCCGCTAGCGCAGCCAGCAACGCAGCCGCCGGTGCAGCCACTGGTCCAGCCGCCGGCGAAGGCGACCGGAACGAAGAGGGCAGCGAAACCACCGGTGCGGCCGCTGACACCAACAATTATCGAGGTGCTCGACAGCGATGAGGAGGGGCCAAGGCAGAGGATTCGGTTTGACGCAGTCATCCGGCGGCAAGTGCCCATAACGCCGGGTCGGCAGATCACCATGGAGGCGTACACGCCACCACCGCCATCACCGGCATCGCGCCACCGCCGGCACAACCATCGAGGTGGCAGGAGATGGTGGGAATCGCCTGGCCGAACGAGGTGGCCCAGGAGGCCCGGTGCCTGAAGGGAATAATGCAAGCTTCTTTTGTTTCACCAAAGTGGGAGGGGAGTGTGAGGAACATAATTATTCCCCACAAAACATGATTTCGACGATGCCTATGGAATGCGCCGTTACATGCAGAAAACTGCATAGCAACAGTTTCCCACAAACACGATTTCTACGACGCCCATGGAATACGCCGTTAAATACAAAACGAAAACAGCAAACAGAAGATACCAATTAAACAGTGAGCGTAAGCGCAGGTGCCGCTAACTTAACGAAGGTGAGCGAGCATCGAGAGAGAGCGTCGTTGAGTTGGCGAAGCAGCGGCGTCGGCAGCACAGTCGGCAGCAGTGATGCCAAATTGGCATTTTTTCTGATAGATTTGTCTGATTTTTAACTGCTTCAGCCGAGAAAAATCTCAAACAGCATCTATCCAAAAATCTGGCCTTTTTTAGTGTCAATTGATCATGTTAGTATTTTTTAAATTTCTTTTATGTTCCTTCAAATTGATCATCTAAAAATAAAGTGGCATCCCTTTTTGTATGTTGATTTCGATATTTTTTGCAATCGAAAGTTGAGCAAAGCGCGGTTGCTTGCACATAATTGTGAGAAAATGCCCAAAGAAACTTATAAGTAAAAAAATATCGAGACTCTGCCGGCAATAACCCTTTTTCAGAGCTGGTTTCTTTCGCTCTGACTCTTTTATCGTTGCCTTGGTCAAACGCTGAGGGTGTTTAGTCAAGTTAGTTTGATTAAAACTAAGCTAAGGAACCGTCTTGAAATAGAGACGTTAAATGCTATTTTAACAATTAGGTTAATAAATATATATACACTGGCGAACTAAATTATTGGCACAGCAAGCAAGTTCAACTTTATCGATAGATTTTGACCCAATATTAAATTATTTTCAATGTTGCAATATTTTTCCCAGATAGTTGAAAAACTTCTTAAACAAATTCATTTTATTTAAATTCAATATGTTGCTTACGAAATTTATGAAATTTTAAAAACAAAAAAAAGTACCAAATTCATCTGAACAAAATTATTGGCACACTTGGCCTTTTAATAACTTTATTCCCATAATTTCACCAATCTGGCAACTCTTTTTTCAAAATTCACAGTTATTTTCATGTTTATATTTGCGTATTCATAAAATGAGAAACTGCAAGTGGCATAGCGCCTTAAATTTATGAAAAAATTAACGAATTTCTTAAAATGGCCGGAAAAAAAAAGGAAACGACAGAATCTGAGCGCAAGATTATTCTATATTTGCATAATCAAGGCAAATCCTATGCCGAGATTGGGGAAATGATGGAAAGAAGCCGCTACACCATTCGAAGCATTGTGCAGCGTTTTAATGGAGCGTCAACATTGAAAAGTTCAAAGCACACAGGGCGTCCCAAAGCTTTAAGCAGCCGTGAACGCACTCAAGTACTCAGAATGGTCAAAGTAAATCCAAAAATATCGTCAACACAGATCGCAGCTGAAGTCAAAGAGGATTTTGGAAAAGATATTCATCCCATAACGGTCCGGAGAGCCCTACATGAGGCTAACTATTACAGTCGTATTGCTAGACGCAAACCCCACATTTCGAAAGCGAACCAAAGCAAGCGGTTAGCATACGCTAAGCAGTACGTCAACAAGCCCAGTGACTTTTGGGAGAATGTAATCTTCTCGGATGAGAGTAAATTTAATATATTTAGATCTGACGGCCGCCAAAAGGTTTGGAGAAAGCCAAACACTGAATTACAAAAAGAAAACATTGTTTCTACGGTGAAGCATGGTGGTGGAGGAGTCCTTGTATGGGGATGCATGTCTGCTGCTGGCGTCGGAGAGTTGGAGTTCATTGGCGGGATTATGGACAAAACTTATTACCTAAATATTTTAAAGAGAAACCTTAAAAAAAGTGCAGAAAAACTGAATATACCGGACTCCTTTTGTTTTCAACACGATAACGACCCGAAACATACGGCCTATGATGTGCGCATGTGGCTTGCACATCATGTAAAGCACACCTTGCCGCATCCGCCACAATCACCTGATCTCAATCCCATTGAGCATTTATGGGATGAACTGGATAGGCGTGTAAAAAAACGACCAATTACAACGAAGATCGAATTAAAGGCAGCTTTGACCGAAGAATGGCAAAATATTGGATCAGAAATAACAAAAAAGTTGGTTTCTTCGATGCCAAGACGACTGGAAGAAGTCATTAAGCAAAACGGCTTATCAACAAGATATTAATTATTTTATTATATCGCTTCTGTGAAGTTATTTTTTTAGTTTTAAATGAAGTGTGCCAATAATTTTGTTCAGATGAATTTGGTACTTTTTTTTGTTTTTAAAATTTCATAAATTTCGTAAGCAACATATTGAATTTAAATAAAATGAATTTGTTTAAGAAATTTTTCAACTGTCTGGGAAAAATATTGCAACATTGAAAATAACTTAATATTGGGTCAAAATCTATCGATAAAGTTGAACTTGCTTGCTGTGCCAATAATTTAGTTCGCCAGTGTATTATATTTTTTAATTTTTCAATTATATGCATATGCATATTTTATCTTCTGCAGATTCGGGCTGCGTCGACACAAATCGTGTTGCTATTCGTACAACTTGCCTGACAAATACGTTAAGCTTATAGGCACCATGGCGACGTACAATGCCAACAAAGAAAATGAAGACGAAAAAATCATTGAAGGGGCCTTAAAACTATTAAATTAAATAAAAAAAGTAATAAACTAAATTTGGCCTATTTTCTGTCTTATTTTTTAGTTTTTTAGCCTTTTTTCCCTTTCTTTTTTGGTCGTTTTGTCATATTTTTTCAGAAAATGTTTGGCATCACTGGTCGGCAGTTGGCGGCTATAAAAGCGCAGTCAACTGCTGACTCGAGAGCACGGTTGCCACTTAAAAATATCTGATTGAGCCAAAAAACAAACAAAAATGAGCCAAATTGACTAAAAAAGAGCCAAAACTTTTTTTTTGCAGTTCATTTCATTTTTGCATTTAATTAAATACAAATAATTTCGTTCACAACACTTAAAACAATAACACATATTTACATTTTCATCTTAATTTAGTGATTATGCTATAAAAAAAAAAATATAAACATGTACTTCAACTATACAAAATAACTGATTCTGAACTGATGAAAAAAAAAACCAAATCGAAAAAACCATCAAAAAGCGTCAGTATAGAGTCACCCTTGCCCAACTTGGCAATTTATACAGACATGTGAAGGTAAGAAAGGGGGGGACTTGCAGGCGCCGCGTCCATTAACTTTAAGTTTCTTTCCAGACTCATCATCCTCACCTGGAGTATAAAATTGAACTCACAAAAATCAGGCAAGAGCAAATCCGGAAGGAGAATAGGAAGGAACAGGCCAAACAGGCCAAGTACCACGAGAAGAAGATGAAGGAGAAGGAGAAGGCGGAGGAGGAGGAATAAGTTATATTCATTAAGTAAGTAATACATTTCATATTCATATTTCATTTTATTTTATATATTTTATATTATTTGCAGTTAAAATTTGCATCCTGAATTACATGCAATTCCATTTTCAATTTCAAAATGCAACTGCTGAAGAAGCAGAAGAAGAGCATGATGGAGAAAAAAGCACTGAAGCTAAAATCCGACGGACGGAGTTTGCTAGAGTTGTGTCGTTTCGTTCTGAAAAAGTTCAAATGAACGGGTCATTAAGATGAACGAATGAACTTATTCAGTCAATCATGAACTAAATCGATCATTTGGCAGCTGGTCAGTAATTTTTAAAAAAAATTGTACATGTAACAATGCTTTAATTTCATATATTTTTAAGTTTCGAACAGTGTGAAGGATTATTTAAGCCCAAAAAAAAAACAATTTCCTCATTTTGCTCATTTTCAATTAGCCAAGGTATAGTTAAAACCCAAAATATTAAAAAATAATCCTTAATATATATTTGGCAGTTGTCGTCTGTTATTATTTATAACTTAAAACACATTTCACATCCCACTAAAAAGAAACAGTTGTAGCCTATTCACATCGTTTATCTTTCATAAACAACTGACCAACTGATCAAAATGACCTATTCATCTTTCATCGTTCTTGACCAACTGAATAGAAACCATATCGTTAATAGTTCATGACCAAGTGAATAGAAACCATCTAGTTCATGACCAACTGAAAAGAAATCTTTCATCGTTCATAGTTCATGACCAACTGACCAACTGAATAACTGAACTAAATGACTGATTTAGTTCACGACCGAAAAATGAACGGTTGAACTTATTCAGCAAATTGAACTAAAATGCCCAACTCTAGAGTTTGCTGTGCTGCCAAAAGCTTAAAGCTTTTACATTGACATTATTATTTTTTGAATTTTTATTTTTATTTTTATTTTGGATTAAAAACCCAATTATTATTATACAATTTTTGTTATTTATTTCTTTTGGCCAAAAAACTCGCCTGAGTTAGACAGGGTTAAGTTGAAGCAGACGGGGAGTTTGCACAACCATGTGAAGGTAAGAAAGAGGGGGGGGGAAGACGCCGCATCCATAATAAGTTTAAATTTCTTTCCAGAAATTTCATCCTGAACTAAAATACAAGATACAAGAAAGAAAAAAAGAGCAACAACAAATTAGAAAAGAAAATCAAATGGAAATGAAAAAATTAAACGCAAAAATAAAAAGAAAAGAGGATCGGGAAAAGAAGGAGGAGGAATAGGCATGCATATCTGAGTTTACGGCAATGAAACCGCCCAGTGAAAGTGAGTGTGAAACGGCGTCTCGACTTGCAAGCCATTTTGTCATTTTGTTTTTTGCAGGTAACTTTTTCAGTTCATGCATCTCCTGAGGATGCAGGATCCTGGAGGATCCAAAATATGCGTCGCTTCTTCGTCGTAAGTAGTGCAAATAATATAATTTAATAAATTTTCTAATTTGAATTTTTTGCAGCATTGAAATTGGAGAAAGCGCAATCAGAGGAGCACGGCATTTATTTACTTTTTTTATTTTATTTTATATTTTGTATTTTTTTATTTTGAAATTATAAAAATTATTTAAACAGAAAAGTTTTGCCCGTTTTTTCTGCTTTTTAACCAGGCTAGCAGAAAGCGTTTTGTCCCATGCGGCTGCTTTTGGTTTTCTTGTTTTCTTATGGCCGCCGTCTGTTTTCTGACAATGAGAGAGAGTGACAACTGCTCGCTCATCATCATTTCCCTCTTCTTTCGTGTTTAAGGCTGCGCGCACATTGGGAGCTGAAAGCGGAGCTTACAGCGGAGCTTATACGCGAGCTTATCCTCCCGATAAAACAAACACACTGCTTGTATGAAAGCGCGCACACTGAGAGCTTAGCAGATTCGATCAGCTGTAAGCTACGCTCCTCTCTGCTTGATCGATCAAACATGTTTGTTTATTCAGCGGCTGAGCTGAGCTTATGTATGGGTATTTTTTTTTTAACAAAATGTACAGTATAAACATGCATATACATACATTGTAGTATAAGTACATTAAATTTATTAAATTTGTTTTTAAATGAGAAAAAGTTTCTGCTGCTGCTTGGAAGCTACATATCGAGCCCTATTTGCGACAATAACGTATGCGCCATTTTCCGAAATTTTTTTTTTATGCCAATATGTTTATAAACACCACCCGCATCTGCACCTAAAATATTACATTTTTATTTTATATATTTACGGAGATATTGACCTGTGAATAATAACGTAAGCGACAAATGACACGAAGAAATCAACTTAACGAAACCTAAAAAACTCTCTCCTGTAAAATTGCGTTTTGGCGCATACGTTATTGTCGCAAATAGGGCTCGATATGTTATATTGGTTGAAAAACAAAGAGTGACAAACGATAAAGTGAGCATCAGCATCAGCTTTCTGTGTGCGCGGCCTAAAAATATCTGCTCGCTGATAAGATCTGAAATTATCCGCTCGCCTATAAGCTCAGCTGTAAGCTCCGCTTTCAGCTCCCAATGTGCGCGCAGCCTAAGTTTAGTAGAAAACGTGAGCGTGACGTGCGCGGACCGAGCGGAACAGCGCGGACGAGAAAAACAAGCAAGTTTTATGTGCGCACGTCATGTGTAAACATTTGCATTTGCAACATACAAAACCTAATTCTAAAACTGATAAAAAAATCAGCCAATTCGAAAAAATAAGTGCCATTGCGCCAACAGGACAAAATAGAGCCAGTTTTGGCGCAAAAACGGCAATTGTGGCAACCGTGCTCGAGAGTCAGTACGAGCGAGCACTTCTTGCAGTAACAAGAAGCGATCAACAACTCTTGGTGTCCCAAGAGTCAAATCAACAGTCCTTGCGGTATCAAGGATCAAGTCACCAGCCTTGCCGTAGCAAGGATCAACAATCCTTACAGTAGCAAGGATCAACAGTCCTTATAGTAGCAAGGACTCCCCCGCAATCCTTGCAGAATCAAGGATCATACCTCAGTCCTTGCAGTATCAAGGATCAAGCCATCAGCCTTGCCGTAGCAAGGATCAACAGTTCTTGCCGTAGCAAGGATCGACAGTCTTTGTAGTAACAAGGACGTCCTCAACAATCCTTGCAGTATCAAGGATCCCATCTCAGTCCTAGCAGTAGCCAGGATCTCACATCGATCCTTTCGTAATAAGGATCCCTGTATCGATCCTTGCAGTAACAAGGGTTCTTAGGATCAACGGCCATACGAAATCTGAAAGTCGGCCAGGAGCCCTAATAAACCATTGAAATTGAATTTTTTTGAGTTCTTATTTATTCGCAAAACAGGCAACTATAAATTCGTTGCACGAACCTTACATAATCGACCGAGTTAGCCCGGCCTAAAGGATCGTTACACAACAAACCAAAAACAAAAGCCAAAATAAAACCAAACATATTATATATAAACACAACTGAATCAACAAACACCGCAAAGAACATTAATCAATCACTGCGGACGGCAGTCCGCGCTAGTGACGAAAGCAGCACGAAGGGTGCGAAGGCGACTAGCATATATACACAGGAAAAATGGAAAATTTGCTATGACTGTCCGATCAGGTCGAGTTATATACCGATCGGTATCAAATTAACTTACATATGTGCATACTAAGACTTTTGGAAACTCACCTGGTTCGTGGGATAAACAGGTGTAAGTGGGAGGGAAAAAATGTAAATTATTTGAGCAAATGGAGCCGTTGGAGCCTTTTTGAATTTTGTTTTTAATTTTTTACAATTCTGATCAAAAATACGCGTCGAATGACACCTCGATTAGAGATGGGCACGGGCCGGGTCGGATCTCGGGACCCATGGGCCTTTTACAAAATTGTCGGGCTCGGGCCGAAAAACCTGATTTCGGGTCGGGCCAGGCCGGGCTCGGGCCTAACTTCAAAGCCCGAAAGCCCGGAACACACCAAAATCTATTGCATTTTTTAAAGATAAAGTTCACGAATGACTAAAAAGGCTATTTTAATTATTGGTACGACGCGCTCATTTCAATCTGACAGTAGTGAAAGATTATTTTCCACATCTAGAAATGTTTTGTGCGAAAAAAGCACTAGGTTGATAAGTTCCAATTTGGAAAAGATTTTAATTTTAAATAAATTTGTTTCTTTTTTTTAATTTTTCGGGCGGGTAGGGCGGTTTTCGGGCCTTATAACAAAAGTATCGGGCGGGCTTGGGCCATTTTTCCATCGTTGATTTAGCTTAAAAGCAGGGATTAAAACCCTAACCGAAACCGTAACCTTTAACCGGTAAAAACCGATTGAAATTTGAAACCGTAACTGTAACAGTAACCGAAAAAAAAAATTTTTCGTCTGACCGAAACCTTTAAACCGAAAGGTAGACAATAGCTCTCTTGTCCAGAACCGTCCCGAGGAGCACTAACTTAAAAACGCTTCAGTATTTATTTCTCTAAATAAATATATATAGGTAAGTCCTGTCCGTGTCCAACTATTTAAGTAAAATCAAAAAAACTAAGGCAACCTCACAAAAAACACGCGGCTTAATTGCATAGCTCTACCGATTGTTCCTATGGCAGCTATATGATATAGTGGTCCGATGTGAACCAAATTTGGATGGATAAGACTACCCCAGATTCATAATATGTGAGATTGGTTAAAATCGGACTAGTATATCATATAGATGCAATAGGAATAAGGTCGATGCATGCAATTCTGATTATTCACACCGAAAAATACAATATAATTTTTTCAATAAAAATTTAAATTTTTTTTTTAACCTTTTAAAAAATTATTTTTAAATATAAAAACCTTAAAAATAAAACAAAACAAATCAGAAATTTTAAAAAATCCTTTATTTTTAGGTGCCTTAAAATTTAATTTTTTTCACAAATTTCACAAGTTTCAACTTTGATACCCCCTGAGTAAGTATCTAGGGAGCGCGTCACTTTTCTTAAACACTTATTACATAGGTTGAACAGTTTTCTATCATCTGCCGTTTTTCAATTATCTCAGTTGGTTCAAAAGTAAAATGGGCAAGGGCCCCACTGTGCGGCGCTGCTCATGAATGAGCGTACGTGTGAGTTTTAATGGCCGCCGCCTACATGTGTGTGTGCTGTTTGTTTTGTTTTGATCAACGCCGGACGAAAACTTGTACGCTAGACAGAGAAAGAAACAAGAAGAAATAAAGCAGAAAAAGTCTCCGCCTGCGTCGCTTTGTAAAAACAAAACAAAGAGAGAACAAGAGCGAAAAGGAACTTCTGCCTGTTGATCTCGTTGACCAATTCTACCGTTTTGCAAAGCAAACGTGTGTTTTTATTGCTTAAAATAACAAACAAAATTTGCTTAAATATTCTGTGTTTGTGCAGGAATAATTTCAACAGAACCGCAAATCAATTAAACTCGAATGTGCGCTATATTTGGCTTGCATGTTTACCAATTTTGGTTCGCTGACGAGACACTAGCACTGATGGATGATTTTCTGTCAATCATAAGCCCAACGGTGCAGGTGGTTCTCATTCGAAAACCTAAAGCGCTTTGCACCTCCATACATATACATACATATATGTATATGGGCATTTCCACAGAAAGGTCCACCGCGGCCAAAAACGTAAAATTATCAAAAATTCACATCTTTTGAAATTTTCTTCCAGAAATGTATTTAAGTTATTTATTTTAGCAATATACACTAGAAGAAATTCAATAGGATGAACATATAGATTCTACATTGGAATAAATTCACTTTTTCCATATTTATGTCAATTTTCTTAAAAATGGACTTCCAAAATGGACCGTTTGTATTTTAACGATTTAACTAAGTAGGACAGTAAAATTGTAACATGAACCATTTTAATTCAAAGAAATATATTGAAAGTTTAATTTAAATAAGTTTTTCGGGCTGTTTGGATATATAATTTAAAAATAGGGAGACAGAAAGAACATAAAAATAGTGATGGTAAAAAATGTCCCGTGCGCGATGTCCCGTGCGAATTTACTTCAAATTGAATAAAAAAAAAGTGCAAGTCATCTTTGAAAAAAATCATAACCATTTTTAAGAGGCATCAATGCACAAGAACTTAAAACTAGTTGCATTAAAATATTGCCTCTGGATTCGCTGAAATTGGCGTTTGAATTGGTTGACCTCACAAGTCACTTCCGTTTCGTGTCCCGTGCGAATCACTTGAATTTTGCTATTATCTTAAAAATGAAAAATTACCCAAAATCAATCTTTGCTCCAATGAAAGAGCTAATCAAATGCTATATGTTAAACCCTTCATCAGAAAAAAAAATCGTTTCCTTTCTACCGTTTTATTACTTTGAATGTGTACGAATGTCCCGTGCGCGAGTTTGAAAATGCCCTTATATAAGTTTTCCAAACTGACAACAAGTTAAAGTAGAGCAGAAAGCGTTTTGCTTTGGGAGAAGCGAGCGCGCTGCAGTTTTGTTTTCTTCGGTTCTTCGTTGTGTGAGGGCGGGAGCGAGAGCGCTGCTGCAGTGAATTAGCGGCGCTGCTCCCGTATGATAATGGCCGCCGAAAGTATAGATAGCCGCATCAATCACACGCAAAACAAAACGTTTTCTGCGCCCAAATCTACTGCCTATGTTTGCGTTTTTCTGCGCGCCGTGTTTGCTTGCATTGAAGAGAAGAGAGAATATTCGCGGCTCGCTCATTCGCCGCACCCGATTTGAATTTATAGTGCCTCCTGCAATCCTAGATTGTGGAATTCATGAAGTATGGCCGTTGGATGGCGTCGACAGGGTGCTTGTGACATGTTTGTTCTGCTCCCCGAATCGTATGCTTAAAGGGAGCATTAGTAACACAGGCAATTTCCACAGGCATGCCAGGGTAAGAAGGGGGGGGGCCTTGCAGGCCGCGTCCATAAATTAATTGTATTTTTAAATTTTTTTTCAATAATTTTGATCCCGAAATTTTACACAAAATAACAGAAAAATAAACGAGCAAAATCGTCGAACAGAACGAAAAGAGGAGGAATGGGAGGAATAATGAGAATGAATAATAATCGCCAATACATATAAATACAGTAAGAAGTACACAAACTTTGTAAATTTCCATAATTTTTCATAATTTTATATTATTTCCAGAGTTTAAGTTTAATAAATAAAGCATGCCGGAGCATGCATGGAGCGCCGCCTAACTCTTGAAGAGCTCAAGGAAATTTTGCCCGTGGATTTGACGAATTTTCTTCGAATGGATGGGGGAACCTTTCAAGAGAATTATTATCGTTTTTAATTGTTTATGTACTTCTCGATATGTACTTTGATGTTAAATAAATAATAATTCTATGCACATAATACTCCGTTTCCAATACTACATTTGCGGTTTTGTCCAATGTATTTAGACCATGAACAAATAAACTTTTGTATTATGCCTAAGCTCGCGCCGGTATAAATTCGACTGTGGATACCCTGCTTAAGCTGCAAGAATCTCCGTGCTTACTAAAACGATATAATTTATTTTTTTCGCCTACTTATAAATTACTCGCGACACGCAAATCGGCACAAATATCAACATCCATCATGCCAATTCCATGCATCCTGGAATGTGGGACTTTTAAAATATTATCAAAAACTGACAACAGGGTGCTCCTCGTATGTAACTTCTGCTCGCATGAGTTTCGAGAAACCATTCGAAGCACAGGAAACTTCCACAGGCATGTCAGGGTAAGAAGGCCCACCGCGGCAATTAAAATTTTTTAATTTTAACAATTTAAAATGAAAAACATACTTTCCAGATTTGGCATCCCCACCTTTTAGAAAGGATAAAAAAAAATAAACCCGAACGAAACGAAAAGTTGAATAAAATCAGCTTATGCTGACGAACGCATTACTCGTGTACATGCACAGCGATTTCTTAGGAATATGCGGCCGAGCTTCGAGCTTCATGCATGGGCGCACCAGCGTGTATTTTGTTTTTGTAATAATCTGCTGTGTCACACAGTTAGGCTTCGGTCACGCATTGAGCGATGAGCGTCTGAGCGACGCTCTCTCGAGCAGTGTTGCCAATTTGTCCTTTTTGCGGACAGATTTGTCTGTTTTGGAACTGCGATTTTCGGAAAATTTTAAAACGTCCCCTATCCGGAAAAAATGCCTTGTTTTACTTTGCTTTTCTTTATCCATTATTTATCCCTTTTTCATTGTTCTTAGAACTTATCAAATACATCTAAGCGTCATCTAATATATTCATTTTTGGATCGTCGAATATCTTTGAAATTTAAAAAAACAATTGATGCATTTCCTGTTGAAAATATTTTACTGGCTAATAAACAGCTAATACTTTCAATATTGTAGTAATTTTTAGAGCTATGATATTATTTTTGAATTTTTTATATATGTACTAATAAAAAAAAACATAGTTTGTCCAGATTTTTTGTCCTATAAAAAAAATCTGTCCGTTTTCTGTCTTGTTTTTTGGCTTAACCGGCCTTTTTTTGTGTAGAGGCGTTGGCAACACTGCTCTCGAGCGACGTTAATGAGCGATCGCTTTGAGTGCGGTGGCCACGCACTAAGCGACATCGCTTGAGCTATTTAGTTGTAAATACACTCCTCGTCACTTGAATAGGACACCCTGTACACTATTTTTTCAATTGCTTATAACTCAAAAGCGAAGTGATAAAATAACGAGATTTTTGCACGTTGGTCTTGTGTTACTATTTGTCTCTCTCAGTAACAAGCTGCAAGTTCTGGAAATGAGCCGTTACATTTTGTTTTTTGCTTTATGTTGGAGATTGTTGAAATTGCGTCAAAATTGTCGTGTCACTTGAATAGAACATGCGTTTTATTTCATCGTCTACTTTGGCAGGAGCTAACACGATTTTCGTTGATCGAAGTTTTTAGCTATTTTCAACTATTGTCTTAAATAAAAAATTAAAATAAGTCGAGTAAAAGCTTTAGCCGATGAGAAAAATTACAATGAAAGGCACACAAGGACTCTGGCCTATCAACAACTAAATTTGTTAAAAAAAATCGAAAGAAGCCGCATTGTCATATCAGAATTCTTAAGGTTCGAGTCTATAAATGGTAAAAAAAATGAAAGGACACACGTACAGTGTGCTTACCAATGCGCAATGACACCTCATATTAAGAAAGCGTCCAATTCTTACGACCCTGTGGCGAACTTTCGTAAAAAATGTGATGTAAATGCCAGTCTATCCACTATAGATCGAGTTATTTTGAATGCTAAACATCTAAAGAGATTAAAATTAAAGAAGAAGCCTCCCTTAAGCCCCATAAGGAAAGCGCAACGCCTCAGCTTTCGTCGTAAGCATGTGGCCTAAACCTCGCAGTGGCATAGCTTGGTCTTCTCCGACAAAAAAAAGTTTAATTTAGAAGGCCCAGATGGTTTTAGTTACTATATTCATGATCTCCGCAAGGAACCCCATCATATGGACCGACTTCCTAACAGAGTTGGAGGTGTTTCGTGCTATGAAACATATCAACTAAATTTTCTGTCATCAACGCTGAATGCATTGTGTTACAATGGCATATTGAAAGAGGCTTTTATAAATTTTTATAACCTTTTTGGACCTCTACCAAGGACTTATCAACAAGAAAATGCGCCGATACACTCAGTTCGGGTTGTAAAATCCTTTAAATAGAGCCAATATATGGACCTACTAAGCGATCCGCCCTACTCACCGGACTTAAATATTATCGAAAATGTTTGGGGATGGCTAAAACTTCAGATTTATAGCTCAGGAAAACAATATTCGAGTGTACCCGAACTATTCAAAGCAATCAAATTAGTTTGGAAAACGATATATTTAATTTATCTGGCCAGTTTGTATCAATCCCTTCCTAGCCGGAGGAATGAAGATTTGGAACGACAATGTGGGTCGACACATTATTACAACATTTTGTTTTTGCCTTTAAACTTAAGCAATTACCCGGTATTAAAGATAAGTTTTTGTTTAAAATTAATCTGAGCTTTCTACATTGATTTTTTGTTTAGGTGTCCTATTCAAGTGACGCAATATTTAAGCCCCGGAATTTGACAGATTTTGGTTAAAAATTTTTTGTTATTAGTTAAAGCTGTACCATGAAGAATTCCAGCTGGTTAAAATAATGCAATAAAATGATCTTTAAATTAAAAAAAAAATTACGTCCCTATCATCATTGGTTTGGGAGCAGTGGGCGATCGAAATTACACTTAGGGGGTGTCCTATTCAAGTGACGAGGAGTGTATGACTATTCTAGAGAAGTTCTACGCAATTTCGAAAGTCAAATTAGCAAAAACAGGCAATTAAATATATTAAGGAAGCGTAGATTTGGAGTTAATCTCATTAACCGAACAAGAGATGAGTATGGCAAGTTTCATCAAGTTTTATTTAAAAACTTTCGAAATTACCCAGATCTATTTTGGCAATATTTACGCATGTCAACCGAATCATTTGACTTGCTGTTCAGTAAAATTGAAAACTCAAATAATAATCCAAGATTAACTAGATTTCTTGCATTGTATGCAATTCGTCGCTCAGCGATGCACTAAAAATTATAACCAATTCTAATGCTGAGCGACGTCGCTCTGACGCTCACGAAAATCGCTCGTCGCTCAGCGGCTGCGTGGCCACTCCATTGGTGTTTCATAAGCTTTAATATTTTACGTCGCTCGAGAGAGCGTCGCTCAGACGCTCATCGCTCAATGCGTGGCCGAAGCCTAATGCGTTCGTCAGCATAAGCTGATTTTATTCAACTCTTCGTTTCGTTGAGTGATTAAACACGAGCCAGCATTCATTCGCTCAGAAGGCTGAGTATGAACACGATTGATATGTTCATCAGCATGAGTTGGTTTTTACTCAACGCTGTGTTTCGAACAGTGAGTGGAGTTGAGTAAGATTTGTGCGTATGAGTAAATCAAGAAAAATAGTGAATTTTGCAGCTCTCTAGTTTGTACATGCAGAAGACAATAAAATGCAGATAATTTTTACAACTTGCTTTTATTCGTTTTTTTTTTTTGCGTGTATGGAAAGCCGAAATGAACCTTTATAAATGAAACGGTTACTTAACGGTTATCTCGGTTTACAGAGTTTCGGTTTAAAGGTTTCGGTCAGACGAAAAATTTTTTTTTTTCGGTTACGTTGACAGTTACGGTTTCAAATTTCAATCGGTTTTTACCGGGTAAAGGTTACGGTCTCGGTTAGGGTTTTAATCCCTGATAATTTTGTTACAAGTTCATTTCATTTGTTATTTAATTTTCGCTTTTATTTGTCTCTTGAGTTCGTTTGGATTATTTTTTTATGATTTTGTATTTATTTGGTGTTCACTTTTCGTTTCGCCCACATTCTCATTCGATATTTTCCCCGCAGGCCCTTAAATACACCCCAGAGCTCTGTAGGTTTGTGAGGTCCCTGTAGGCGTTTAAAATATACATATAAATGCACACATAGCTAACAGATAACAAAAACAAGACAGTAAGCCACAGAATTAATACAGGAAAATCAAATAAAAATCAAGACAGGACAGAGATAGAAGAAATTAAAATAAATATATTTACAAAATTGTGAACCTATAATATTAAATATGCTAGGACTTAAATGTAAATAAATAATAAGGAATTGAATTGAAAAGAATGAGCGCGTAAACATTTATTGAGGGAGGGGGATCGCATCGTCATGGGGTAAGATAGTCGCCGGAGGACATTTTATGTTGAGGGGCGCAACTAAATTTGAATTTCAAACTTGCCGCCACAGGTAGGGTGGGTACGCTGCGGTATAAAAGCTAAGCCGCCGATATGTGTGTCCGATATTTGTGTTGTTTTTGCGATGTTTGTGTCGTGTTCAGTGTTGCCAATTTAGCTATTTTCCCGACAGATTTAGTGGGTTGCAACTGGCAAATGCGGGATAAATTGTAAAACAGCGGTTAGCGGGAATTTTAGCTACTTCAAAAATAATTATAGCTTTTTGAAAATATCTGGTAACTTCATGTATTTTCCTGTTTTACGATGCCACACTTAAATACTTTGTAGTAAGACAATTCTAAGAGTGATTGTAAAAAATTTGAAAAATAGCTTCGCTAGTATTTCTTATGATTTTTTTTAATAATTGCTATAAAGCTACTTTTTGTATGAGAAATTGGAAAAAGGGGTTAAAGCTTTTAGCAAATTTTAAAAAGTCAAAAAAATATTAGCAAAGAGATTTTTCAAATTTTTATTTTGCATTCACTCCTAGAATTGTTTGAAGTTTTGTTTGCATCAAAATATTTCAAAAACACTGGATTAAATCAATCAAAATATCGTTTTACTACTCTAGCGTTTTCTTTAGCTATCAACAAATCTATTTTATCTATTTTTACCTTTTTTCAAAGGCTGTTTTGGCTTTTTCATGTCCCGAAGAGTTGGCAACACTGGTCGTCTTTATTTTCGTGAATTGTTGAGAGTGCGAATCGATGATTGCGATGGTGCGGCCGGCGGGCAATTGGTTAACAACTCTCTCCCTGAGGTGACCAAGCTAGCCGGCGTTGTCCCTCGGGAAAAAGCCGAGTCGTAACAAAAACTTACAAATATATGAATTTGAAATTGAATTTGTATTTATTGTATTTCTAAGAAAATACAATTTTTTTAAACAAATAACTGCGAAATGAACGATTTAGTTCATGATTGACTGAATAAGTTAGTGATGTAAAAAAACATCGATGCATTGAGCATCGATGTTTTTATAGCGATGTTTCTCGATTTTTCCCGATGTTTTTGTAGATGTCGAATTATCGATGTTACATGGCGATGCATCGATGTTTTGCAAAACATCGGTTGCCGCACTTTCAATACGCTCTTTTCGCCGCTCTAGCAATGACTTTATAGTAATTTGAGCAGTGTTTAAAATGCCTTAGTGAATAAATTTATTAAAATTGGTCAAAAACACTATAGCTACAAGAAGGCTTACATATGTCTTTTCAAAGTCCCCATCAAAAAGCCTTCTTGTAGTTTGTGTCTATACATTCAAGATAAAAACTGTTTGAAACTTTAAAACAAAATTGAAAGCATACATTTTTAAGAGAAAATGAGCTTTATTAAACTAAGAAATTCTATTTTTCTTCTACAAAAGGTAAGGTTTTAAATATTAGACATACATCGATGCATCGATGTTTCGACCCGATGTATCAACCCACATCGATTTTTCATTTTGAAAACATCGATGAGCATCGACATCGATGTTTCCACTCAAATTAACGTCACTATGACCAACTGCGAAATGAACGATTTAGTTCATGATTGACTGAATAAGTTCATTGGTTTATCTTAATGACCCGTTCATTTGAACTTTTTCAGAACGAGCGTTGGTTTATTGCATACAAAACGACGGCGGATCCGTAAAATCTAAGAAAATACAAGAAATTTAGTATTTCATTCGATGAATTTATACAATTCAAGTGCTTTTTATGTTATACGTTGCATTTGTTTAGAATTTTCAAAGATTGCGTGCGATTGTAGCCCAGTGAAAGTGAAGCTGCATGCATTTCCATGTCCATGTCCGCGGCAGCCGCAGCAGCAACAACAAAAGCGAAGAGAAAGAAAAGTGAAATTTGAGCAAATAGAATAGCGCGTGCTAGTCAAAATATCCAAATAATGGAAAATTTAAAAATCAGTGAAAAGCTATTCGAAGATGTGATCTATTTCGTGCTCGGCAGCTTGGATGATGAGGTAAAAAAGGAAATCCACTCAATGGAACACGGGCTGTACGTGCCCGCTGGCTGTAGTATTTGCATTGTGTGTTAGGCTCAAGTGTGAGTGTGTGCGCGCGTTTACGTTATGCGTATGTGTGTGTGTGTGTGTGCTGTACTGGCAACAGAGCGGCAAAGACTTAATGTAATTAATAAATGTGCAATAAAATGCCAAACAATTTATAAGTACTTGAAATTGATTTTTTTTTGCTAACATTCGTATATTTATTTGGTAACAGCGGATTACGTGTTGAATAATAATGAAAAAAAAAGCGCGCCATAAATGTTGCCGGCAGATTTTTTCCATGTGTGTGAGTGTAACACGTAGAGATGGGCAATATACCTATTTGATAGCTGCGACGCATAAATCGAATCGAATATCGCTGTGTTATTATTTGTTATTAGCTATTTCTTTCTCTGTCACGCAACATAAAAGTCGTAATGCTAAATAAATTGAATCGCTCATCTCTAATATTCTCCTTTTGTATGTATGCGTGTGTGTGTGTGTTTCAATCAAATAAAGAACAAGCATTATTGATGATATTTGTTTTTGTTTTGCGATTGACACTTGCAGGGCGAAAGATTACTTAAAAACGGCGGCGCACAATCGAAACTATATCTGTCGGATCAAATCACGCATTTGATATGTGCCAGCAACTACTCGGAGGAGGAGCTGTCCATGAACCTGGATCTCTACAATGTGATACCTGTCAGCGAACAATGGATCTCGCACAGTGCCAAGCTCGGGCGCATGGCCTCCACGCGTGCCTTCCATCCCAGCCTGCAGCGTTTCCTGCGCGGCATTCGGGTTGCCATCACCAATGTGGTGGCCAGCGATCGCCGACGCCTCTATGCCATGCTAACCTTCCATGGGGCCATTGTTACCCACAGTTTTGGGGCGACAAACACGCATCTGGTATGCGGTGCCGCCACTGGCGGTATCTACAATAAAGCGCTGGCGCTGCCCAAGAATGCCATCAACATTGTGACTCCGGATTGGGTTACCGATTGCCTCAAATGCAAGGGATGTCTGCCCTGTGAGCCGTATCATCCCCGATTGCTGAAGCCCATCGAGAAACAACGTGCCCAGAAGCAACAGCACCAGCAGCAGCACCAGCAACAGAGTCTGCAGCAGCAGCAACTACAACAGCAATTGGCCCAGCAGCAGCAACAACAACAACAGTTGGTACAGCAAATGCCACAACAGCCTCCACCACAACAACAACAACAGACACAAGCTCCTGCCCAACTATCAGATATCCTCGGATTTGGGGATGACAGCGCTGCCAAAAGCATTGCCAGCATCAAATCGCAACTGCAGGCATCGGCAGAGCGTGCTGCCGCCGAGCAGCAGCAGCAGCAACAACAACAACAGATGCAGCAGCAGCAACAACAATTGCCGCAGCCGGCGCAACAACAAGTTGTCTTTGTGCGGCCGCGTAATTTGCAACAGCAACAACAATTGCAGCCACAACAACAGCATGTACAACAACAAGGTGCACCACAGGCACCACCACCGCCGCCACCACCACAGCAACAGCAAATCATTATACAGCAGCAGAAAATTATACCAGCCAATCTGCAGCAGCAGCAGCAACAACAGCAACAGCAGCAGCAGCAACAACAACAGATTAAGAACATTTTGCAACAACACCGGCAAATGAAAAACACGCAACTACAACAACAGCAAATGCAACTGCAACAAATGCAGCAACAGGATCAGCAGCAGCAGCAACAATTGCTTTTGCAACAACAGCAGCAGCAGCAACAACCACGTCTACCAACCACGCCCACAATGCCGCAGCCTCCGATGCCAAGTGGAAGGCAAACACCGCGTACGCCACAGCCAGCGACAACACCGCAGCCCATACAGTCCCCGCAGCAGCAACAAGTGCCGCAACAACCGCAGCTGCCGCAGCAGGTGCCACAGCAGCAACAACAATTGCCACAACAACAACAACAATTGCCACAGCAGCAGCAACAACAACAACAATTGCCACAGCAACAACAGGTGCCTGTTTCGCCGCAAATGTTGCATCAGCATATCATGCGACAGCAACACATGTTGCAGCAGCAGCAAATGCAACTGCAACAGCATATACAAAACGGTCAGAGTCTTACACCACAGCAACAGACCCTGCAGCGACAGATACAGCAGCAGCAACAGCAATTGTTGCAGCAACAGCAGCAACTGCAATTACAAATGCAGCAAATGCAACAGCAGCAGCAACAACAGCAGCAACAGCAACAACCACAGCAGCAACAGCAGTCACCACGCCTTGTGCAAAATCGGTCGCCTGTCATGCCTCCCAGCACGCCGTCGCCTTCGCTGCAGCAGCAACAACATGTGGCTGGCAGCAGCATCATGTTGCCGCCACAGTCACCGCGACAGTTGCAATCCCCAGCGCCACAAATGACGCCACCACCGCCGCCGTCACCGCAGAGCGCACAACATTTGCGCCAGCAACAGCAGCAATTGCAACAGAGTCGCCAACAGCAGCAACATATGATGGGCTCACCGCAACAGCAGCCGCCGACGGCTGCCATGATGTCGCCGCAACAACAGCCATTCCAGCAGCCAGTGCATCAGCAACAACGCATGCAGTTGCAGCAGCAGCAGCAACAACAGCAACTGGCACAACAGCAGCAACAACAACAAAGTCCCCAGCATATTTCAGCACCACAATCGCCGCAAATATCGCAAACACCGCCAATGACCAACAAACCGCAGCAACAGCAAGCAGCACAGCAGCAGCAACAGGCCCAGTCACAGCAGCAGCAGCAGCAACAATCCTTTGTACAGCCCATTGATCCCACAGATCCTGTGCAAGTGGCTCAAGTTCTTAGTCGCTCCACACTAAGCAGCAATCAGGATTCGTTAATAATGCGCCAGCAACAGCTGAAGCAACAACAGCTGCAGCAGCAGCAACAACAGCAGCAGCAACAGATGCCGCCACAACAACATACGCCGTCGCCACGACAATCGCCACTGCATCAACAGCAACAACCGACAACGCCAACACAACAACAGCAACAACAACAACCGGAAAGAGTAAGTTTCATGATATTGAAATGTGGATGAAAAATTTAAATTGTTAATTATTTTTATTAATACTAAAATCAGACACTGCAGCAGCAACAGCAGCCACAACAACAACAGCAGCCACAACCGCCTGCAGCAATACAGCAGCAATTGGTGCCTGGACAGCAGCAACAGCAGGTGCAACCACAGCAACAGGTGATAACACAGCGACACGTCATCAACACTTCTACAGCACAAGGACAGCAGATAATTCAAAGTCATATGATGAGCATACAGCAACAAAAGCAACAACAAATGTTGCAGTTGCAGCAGCAGCAACAACAGCAAATCATACCTCAACAGCAGCAACAGTTGCCACAGCAGCAGCAGCAACAACAGCCGATGCCACCTCAGCAGCTTCAGCAACAACAACAACAACAGCAGCTTCCACCACAGCAGCTTCAGCCACAACAACAACAACAGCAGCAACAGCAAGTACAGTTTACACAGCAACAGAATATTGCACTTGGAACAGGTGGACAGGTGCGAATTATTCAGCAGACGATACAACCGCCACAGCAGCAACAACAGCAACAGCTGATGGGACAACAGTTTGCACATCAACAGCAGCAACAATCACCACAGCAGCAGCAAGTGTTGGCACAACAACCGCAACAACATGTATGTGAAATTCTCAATTGCCGCTTAAACAATTTGAATAATGTTTTTATATTTTCAATTAGCCACTGCAACAACAGCAGCAGCAGCAGCAACCACAACAACAACCTCCAGCAATGCAGACCAAAAAGTTCATCATAAGTCAGCAGCAATTCAATCAACTCAGCGTGCAGCAGCAGCAACAGATTCTGGCACAAAATCAGCAAAATCAAAATGTGTTTATTGTCAACTCGACAAATATATCACAGCAGCAACAACAACAACAGCAGCAACTGGTGCAGCAGCGTCAAATGCTGCAGCAACAGCAGCAGCAACAACAGCAGCAGCAGCAGCAATTGCCGCCAAATCAGATGATGCTACAGCAGCAACAACAATCACCACAGCAGCAGCAGCAACAGGCTGCGCCTCAAATGCAACAGCAGCTGCTCACACAACAGCAACGATTACAAATGCAACAGCAACAGCAACCACCTCAACAGCAGCAACAAATTGTGATAAATCAGCAAGTCATCAGCGATCCACAGCGTCTGCAATATTTGCAGCAACAGCAGATACTGCAACAGAAACAACAACAGCAGCAGCAACTTGTTGGACCCCCACAGCAGCAACAAATACTCATTCAACAACAGCAGGCCGTGCCACAGCAGCAGCAGCAACAGCAACAACCACCACCACAACAAATTATGCAACAAGTGCTAATCAAGCAACAACATCTGCCACAGCGCACGCCTCCTCCACAATCACCGCAGCAGCAGCAGCAACAACAACAACTGATGCTGCAACAGCAATCGCCGCAGCATCACACACAGATGCAACAACAGCAGCCGCATTGGTCACCACAAAGTCCAGTGCCCAATCAACTGCCGCCCACAACGCCCGGCACGCCCACCACAAGCATGGGCATGCAGTCACCATTGCCTGGTACGCCAACAACACCGCAACAGCAACAGCAGGCACCACAATTTGCAGCACGCGCACTGCGGCCACAAACACCGTGGCCCGGACAACCGCAACAACAACAACCGCAACCGTCTCAGCCCCAACAGCAACAGCAGCAACAACAACTTGTGTTGCCACCGCCACAGCAACAGCAGCAGCAGCGACAACTTATCCATCTGGATGAGAAGACCCATGCGCACTTCATGTCGCTGGACGCGCACAAGCGTGCCGAGTACATCACAAAACTGAACCAGAGCAAGCCGCGTGTTATGCTCCGGCAACAGGTGGCCTATCAGCCGCGTCCCGGTGCGCCAGGCAGTGTGGTTGCCACCCGTGCACCTGGCCCGGTGACTGTGCCGGGTCCAGGTCCCGGCACCTCGCACATTATCGTGCAGAGTCAAATGCCCGCTGGACTCACGCAGCAGGAGCAGATGGTCTGGTTACAGCAGCAGGGGACACGTCAGGTGGTTGTTCGTGCCGGTGGTGCGCCTGGCCTCAGTCCGATTACCCAGCAACAACAGCAGCAGCAACAACAACCTGGCGCAGCACCACAACTTCCACAGCAACAGCAACAACCGTTTAATCCCAATGATCCCAATCAGCAAATGTTGTTGCAACGCCAACAATTGCGTGTGCAACAGATTCCCATGCAACAAACGGTGCCGTCGCAGATGGGCAAACAGACTGTCCAACTGATAACTGGTCCCAATGGTCAGCTAATCGAGCAGCAGACAATTGTGCAGCAACCTCAGCAGCCGTCCACACCGGGCACGCCCACCACACCAGGCACAACTGTTGTTGTTGGCGGTCCAAGTGGTGGCAACATAATGACACAGACACTGGTCATGTCTGCAGCGGGTAAGTAATCCAGGGATATTTCTCGGGGGTACCTCATACGAATTCCGAAACTCTTTTAAGGAATCTTAAAAAAGAAGCAAAAAAAAAAAAACAAGAATAAAAGTTTAGGAATCTAAAATGGGGAAGAAAAAATTAAGAATCATAAATTAGGAATTTCAACTAAGAAAAATATTTAGAGTACAAAAACTAGGAAAAACAAAATTGGGAAAAGTATCTTTGGTTTTCCTGTCATTGGTTAAATTCTTTCGAAATGCTAAATCATCAAAAAAAAAAGCCAGAGACTTAGTAGTTCAAGCGTGTCAAGAAGCTGATGATCAAACTATTGCATTTCTACCAACACTGAAAAATTTTTGCAAAACATGTAGATTTTGAAATAAATTGTTCGACAAATACTGTCTTTTTGCTTACAGGAAAATGCCGAAATCAAAAATATTTTATTTAAAACCGCGCGATTTATAATAAAATATTTCTAATTTCGGCTTTTTCTAAATTTGGTTTTCACAATTTTTGTCTTCCTAATTTTGGATCCCTAATAACTGTATTCCTTATTTTGGATTCTTAATTTTGGATTCCTAATTATTTGATTCCTAACTTTGGATTCCTAATTTATTTTTCCGAATTTTCAAATTCTGAGTAAAATTTTTTGAAATTCGTATATAGAAACTTTCTCGAGAGAATTCACAAAACTAATCAATTTAACATTTTCAGCCCCCGATGGACAACAACAGCAACAGACGCCGCAGCAAATGAATCTGAAAACGAAAACCGCTTTGGCCAACATGCTGAGCAATCGTCTGGGCAACAACGGAGCACAAGCGACGCCGCAACAGCAGCAGCAACTAATTGCCATTGGAGATGCACAACAGCAGCAGCAGCAGCAACAACAGCAGCAAATTATACAACAGGTGGTTGTTACGGGCGCCACACCGCAACAGCAACAACAGTTGTTGCTACAACAACAACAACAACAGCAGCAGCAACAACAACAGTTAGTTGCCGCGCAACAACAGCAACTGGGAACAGCACCACAGCAACAGCAACATGTGGAGCCGCCATCTGCAGCTGGCGCCTTGCGCATGATGGGACAGCAGCATAATGCAGCTGTGGGCGTGGCAGGACCGCCTCGCACACAACAAGAGCTTATGTTGCTGCAGCAACAACAGCAGCAACAACAACAGCAGCAGCAACAGCAAATGCTGCAGTCCCAGCAAATGCGACGTGTTGTTGGCGTGCCGCAGCAACAGATACCACAACAACATTTGGTGCAACAACAAATTGTCGTAGCATCGCCCAACGTGCAACAGCAACAACAATGTGTTGTGGGCATGCCCGTACAGGTTGGCGGTCCACCACATGCCTATATGCAGACGCGTCCTGGACAGCCGCCCATACCGATACCGCCACGCCCACAGTTCTATGGCCACAATCCAAACTTGAAACTCCCAGCCGATCTGTTTCTCGTTGGCTGCACCTTTTTCATTGTGGAATACGATGAGACGGACAGCGATGAGTTGCCCATTTGGCTGGACACAATCCGTCAATTTGGTGGCGACATCGAACGCGTCTATTGCCCGCGCGTGACGCACGTCATCTGTCGCACCCAGCGACACGGCATGGTGATGCAAGCGTTGCGCGACGCCAAGCGCTGTGTGACCGCCTATTGGTTGAGCGACATCTGCTTGAAGCGTCAGTTGATGCCGCCATGGCAACCGCTGCACTTGCCCTTCCCCAGCCAGTTTGGCTATCGCAAGCCATTGGAGCGCTACATTATTACCTCGGAGGGTTTCGAGGGCGAGGAGGTGGTGCGATTGCAACAAATGGCCGAGGAATGCGGTGCCATTTACACCTCGTATCTGTCCAAGGTGAACACTGTCGTAATCTGCAAGCAACTCGAGGGCAATAAATTCAATGCGGCCAAAGAATGGGGCATCCACATGGTGAACGCTCTCTGGCTCAGCGATATCTGCATTGGCAATCTGAGCGGACTCACCCAATACGATAATCCAAAGTATCAACAGTACAATCTGGTGGCGCCGTTCCGCATCGAGTGCAATCTCGTGGCACATTTGTTGAGTAAGTTTCAAAGCACCCCAAACATCTGATCATCCACCATGGAGTCAGTGTTGCCAACTCTTCGGGTCATGAAAAAGCTAAACTAGCCTTTGAAAAAAGCTAGAAATAGCCAGAAAATTTAGTTGGTAGCTAAAAAACAAACCGCCGAGTAGTAAAACGATATTTTTTTTGATTTAATCCAGTGTTTTTGGTTCCGCACAAAAATCCCAAATGGGATTTTTTATGATTTTTTTAAAATGAATATTTTAACCCCTTTTTTTACTTTTCACACAAAACGTGGCTTTTTAGCAATTTTCAAAAATCAAAAAAATTCTAGCCAGATTTTGGAAAAAAAAATTTTGCAGTCACTCTTAGAATTGTTTGAAGAAATTTTCTGCATCAAAATACTTTTTGTTTTATACCGAGGAAAAAAGTTAAAAAATATACTTTTACAAAAATTCTAAATTTTCCATACGTACTTAATGTGTTAAGGAAAATTTTGTATCATTCAAACGGAATTTAAATGAATAGAAGATTAAATAGAAGATAAAAATACATGAAGCTTTCAGATGTTTGAAAAAAGCTAAAATTACGCCAATTTCGCTAGGAAAATAGCTATTTATACCGCATTTGCCAATTGCAACCGACTAAATCTAGCGGGAAAATAGCTAAATTGGCAATTTGTCTCCACACACTCTCGGCTCTTATCATTCTTTTCACTTTCTTGCTTGCTCCAACTACCTTTTTCATAATTTACAAAATGGTATTTTTTTTATCTTTATTTTAGCTGCCTGGAAGGCGCCCATAAATCTCACACAGGAAGCTCACGAACGCGTCAAGCGTCATCTCAGTGATCCGTATGCCAATGAGCAGAAGCTCAAGCGTCAAAAGTTGAGCGTCTATCAGGAGCAGCTGCCGGAGCAAATAGTCTGCATTGAATATCCGCAGACGACAAAGCCGCCCAAGGTGATCTTCTCCCAGGTCGCCGATGCGGAATCCCTCAAAAAGGCAGTTCTGTAAGTTGAACTTAAATAAGGAGTAATGCATTTCAATTATAATATTATATTTCTGTCTTGTTTGGCAGGCTCTTGGGTGGCATTGTTGTGGACAGCCCTGTGGAAGCCACGCATTTGGTGATGACGCGCGAGAGTCGCACTTGCAAGTTGATCCAGGCCTGTTGCCACGTCGACTATGTGCTCAAGTCCAGCTGGCTGGTGGACAGCGCCAAGGCGGGCAAATTTGTGCCACCGGATGAGTATCGCATCCAGCACATACCTGTCGATGAGAATCTACAATTCGATTTGGACACCGTGCTCTGTGCACCGACACGTTCCACTTTGTTTGTGGGCAAATGCTTCTATGTGACGCCGGATGTGTTTCCAGCACGGGAGGAAATCATACGCATGATTGAATCATCCGGTGGCAAAGTGGAGCTAAAGCGCCGGAGCGGTGCCGCCGTTGCCGAGTCACATGTCCAGGCGCCCGACTCGTATATCATTGTCACATGCCCAACGGACATGCATCTGTGTGCGGATCTCACGCGTCATGGCAATCCCAAGTGCCATATCGTGTCCACGGAGTTTGTGATGAGCTCCATATTGCGACAGCAGCTGGAAATCGAGCCCAATTTGATACCCTATTTGTACAACAATAACATTTCCAATAGCAGCAACAACAACAACACCAATAGCAACAACAACAATATGAACAAATCCTAGCGGCAAGCCTGCGCAAGGTTGTTCTTCAACTTGAATGTGTACAAAGAATTTATTCAATTGTTATAAACTTACAAATCTAGTCCACAGTCAACAACAAAAGGACATCAGATCATTTAGAACTTTTGATAAAGTTGAGCAAAAAGCGTAGAATCAGTTGCAAATCAAACTGATCGGTACAATATTACAAATATTTTATAAGCACAATTTATACTTACATCTATAAATAGATATACATATATATATTTTTATAAGTGCATTATCATTAGGTATAGTATATATATGTAGATATATATTGCGTTAGAGTATACGAAATGTTTCACAGAAATTTCAATTTCAATATGCTGGCTATTAGAAATTTAAGCATTTCTCATCTATCGGATTTAGTCAATTGTCCAGGTCTCAACCCGCTCCCCATGCCGAAACCCACCCTGCCCCCTGTCCGGTTTCCTCCAAAATGAATGTGTTAGCTAGGATTTTGTCATAATTGTAGCAATAAAGTTTATGTTATGAATAAAACTTGCCATTTGTTTATAAAGTGAAGATTTCAACTTATTGTGGGATTCTGTCTGCTATACATGGTATCTAAAATACAATTATACCTGTTAAGCAATGATTAGTAATCATAATCATTAGTAATTCGATTATTTTTGTTTAAAAGTCGAACTAATGATTAAATTACGATTACTTTCGGTTTTGCCCAATTATTTAATGATTACGATTACAAAAAATCAAAAATAATCACTGCGGACGGCAGTCCGCGCTAGTGACGAAAGCAGCACGAAGGGTGCGAAGGCGACTAGCATATATACACAGGAAGAATGGAAGATTTGCTATGACTGTCCGATCAGGTCGAGTTATATACCGATCGAAAGGTATCAACCTAACTTACAAATGTGCATACTAAGACTTTTGAAAACTCACCTGGTTCGTGAGATAAACAGGTGAAAGTGGGAG
>JBAMBJ010002118.1:0-28169 GCA_037043495.1 Drosophila recens
AACATGAAAGTGAGCTATGTACGTTATAGCATTAGTGTTTTCTTATTTTTTCGTTGCTTCTGATCTACGTAAAATGTTTTTGGAATAACTAACGAGTTTATTATTTGATCTTTTTGATTATTTGACCCACATAATGACTATGGATGAATATAATTTATGGCGTCTGCCACGCCTACGAAATTCATACTTTGACAAACCTAATAGACTCTTTGTACCTTGTACAAGATATATAAACGATCTTCTGTTGAATTTTGTTATCTTTTTTGGTGAAGATTCAAATTGTCTCGATGCATTATTTTCAATGAATCTAATTTCTGGATTTTCCCTAATGCCTACAACAAATTTTCGATAAATTATAACTTTATGCATACCCCAGACTTAAACTTTTTCATATTTTCAGTCTATTAATCATTTTAGTTAAAGTTTATAATTAATTTACTTATTTCCGACTGGTCTAAGTCGTGCTACAGTAAATAAATAAAATACAACTTACCAGCGACTCGGACATTGACTTGAGCATTGATTTTCTCACACCTTTGAGCACCTCGACGCGATCAGCTGGCTTGGGAATTGGCGGAGCAGCTGGAGCGGCTGGAGCAGCAGCCGCTGGAGTTGCCTGTTTGCCCGCCTGAATGCTGGGATGTGGCACATTTGTGCCGGCTGGCACTTGACCCAAATACTCCAGAATATCGCCCTTGAGCACACGACCATTTTTGCCCGTTGGCGGCACCTGAGCCAAATCCAATTTATGCTCCTTGGCCAAACGACGCACAGCGGGCGTGGCCGGAGTGATAAGACGCCCACCAGTGGCAGCATCAATTGTTGCTCCAGCAGCTGCAGCTGCAGTCTTCACTGACTCGACATCGCTCTCACTGGAAGATGAGGAGGAGGAGGAGGAGGAGGAGGAGGTAGATGTGTCCTCATCACCATCCTCATCGGCAACTTCAAATTCAAGCAAAGGTTTGCCAACCAGCGCCAGCTCATCAATGCTATGAAAGATGCGAGTGATTTTGCCATCGTAGCGACTGGTGATCGTCACCGATGCCTTGTCCGATTGCACTTCGCACAAGTTATCGAATTGCTCGACGGTGTCGCCGACTTTGACGAACCATTCCTTGACCGTTACTTCGCGTATGCCCTCGCCAATGTCGCTCAGATTGAAGGCCACCTTCTTGTCCAGGCAGGCCGTTAAATGCAAGCAACGCGCCAGCTAAAAATAAAAAAAAACAGTATTAACTATTATTTTTAAAATTTAAATTATCAAGTTTATACGACAGCTTAAGTTGGTTTAAAAAAACATGTTGATTTACAAAACATTCTACATAATTAAGTAGCAGCCTTAAACACTTCTAATATTTAAACTTAATCATTTAAAAAATTTATTTTTTTTTGTTAAATCCGTTTTAGCTGCCTTATAAACTGAGTTGAAAAAAAAACATGCGCCCTCTTGCGGCTAGAGCACTTGTTCGCCCTTGCTCTGTCACACCTGTTGCATGCTGTAGCAGCTGCTATTGCGCGCTCACTCGCACACCCACAGAATACTTGCACACACTTGTTGTGCGAACTTTTGATTACATAACAATCATCACAATTCAAAACGAACGAACTTCACACAACGTTTGCGGTTTTGTTCTAGCTTTTTCTTATTGCTAAATTATATTATTATTAACAAAATTACTTACAGCGCTTGGCCGTGAGCGACGCAGCCAAAATGTGCTGCCATTTCGTAGCAAATGCGTTGCCATTGTTATAGTTGTTGTTGTTTTCTGTAAGCACCTGACGTCATGTCGCCGACATGCCATATGCAATATCGATAACAGCTTGTTGGCGCCATCTGTTGTAAAGGCAAAGGACAACATGCCATATGCAATATCGATAACAACAGCTGATCTAAGTACAAAACAAAAACAACGTGGTCGACAAAATGGTAAGTTCACTTATTACATTGAATTTACTTAATAAATTAATTTGCACGCATTACAAATTGGCAGACAAACTTGCGCAAGGAACTAGAGAAATGCAAGCATCCCAACAGTCGCAAGACCAAGGCGCTGGGCAAAAAGGCGCGTCGTCAAAACAACAAACACCATAGCATGGACACACCAAAAGAACATGACAATATGAACCGAGCTATTTTCGACAACGATTATAAACATTCAAGAACCGCTGAGTCCAGGAATTTGAGGATTTGATTGCACTTTATCTGCAGCGTTTTGATGAGGAACTCGAGCAAATTGCGCTTAAGCAATCGATAGGAAAACATCGGGCCAATCAGCACGCGGCACGACAGGATGTCATCAAAATAACATTGGAAAGGGAGCGCAACGAGTATCAAAGTGGTGGCATGGGTAAGATTTATAAATATTATAGTTGATAAAAAAAAAAAACTGATATATTACTTATCGATATCAATATTTTGACAAAAATATCGATATATCGATACTACATCGATACAAACATTAAAAAATTTATTTCCTCAAACAGAATTGTTAAATCTCTGCGATGCAGCCAAATTCAAAATGCTCTTTGATTGGGATGGCAGCGCATTGAGTGTGCAACATTTAAAGCTCGATTTGGTCTCATACAACATGTTGCAACGGCTGAAACAGGCGGCGACAACCACAACTGAAACTGAAACGGAGGCAACGACGAGCGGCAAAGCGATTAGCGAAAATCAAATGGAAACGGCATAAAAACCTATTTTAATTTATCGATACTTGCTTATAATGCACAACTGCTTAAAGTTTGTCGAAGAAAGTTATTTTGCATAAAGTAGACATAAACTGTATATAAATATACAAACTCAACAAATAAAATATTTTCTTTTGCATTCCTATATAAATTTCGATAATTTAATTGAACACGTGCGATGCAACACTGACCGTCGATAGCTCGCTCTATCGACCTCACAGCTGTGTTGAGTACGCCTGTGTGTGTGTGTGTGTGTGAACTTGAATTCTTTATCCGTGTGCCGATAAATACAATTGTGGTGAAATATTTCCCACATATTTTGAAATTGGTAAGATTTATTACATAAACAAATGCCGGACGAAAGCAAAAGTGCAGCAGTGTTTATTTTACGTGCCAGCTACTGATTGAATACACACGCAAGCAATGGGCAGCCAATCATCGAAAGCCGTCGGAGTGGTGGAAACCGCCGCAGCCCCCGCGCCCACAGTGACGGATGCAGCGGCCGCCGGTGACAAGCCGAAAGCGTGCAAAGCCTGCTGCGCCTGTCCCGAAACAAAGCGTGCACGTGACCAGTGGTAAGTGAAATGCAAGCAACACAGTGACGCAACATTAACATTTGTCTGGCCACATTTCCAGCATTGTGGAGAACGGCGAGGAGAACTGCACAAAGCTCATCGAGGCGCATAAGCAGTGCATGCGAGATGCTGGCTTCAAAATCTAGGAATCTGTGCAGCGCTTCTCATGTGGGCGGAGTACTTAGAATATGCCCAAGCAGCCCAATCAATATCTCTCTATCCTATTTTTTTTGTTCTTGTTCGGTTGTTATATCTCAAGCTAATTATAGTTAATTTAATTGAAAACATAAACGAAAATTGTTAAACAAAAGTCGCATTTGCTTTTGCTTTGTTTACTACTGTAGCAGCATACATACATACATGGTGTGTGCAATACAAGGTGGCGCCAGCAGTCGGCAAATCTGTAATCAATAACGCGTCTAAATATTTTGTTTTTGAGGAAAGTTTTCTATTTATTTATTTTATTGATGATACAGTTAACGATTCTTGCGGTGTATAAATTTAAGTTTGCATTTGAATTAAGTTTTTACTTATTTTTATTGTACTATCGCTTGTGCAGCCCTGAAGCAAGTGCAACAATGACGTCAGCAATTGCTTATTTTATTGTGCAGCCCTGAAGCAAGTGTAACTGTGACGTCAGTGTGTCCTATACATAACGTATTTTAGATGAAACTAAGCGTACGCAAGGCCACCACAGCAGCCATGTAGAACGTAATGAGCAACATTGTGGCAAAGGCTAAAATCCGCGACGGTTGTGGCACTGGATACAAGGCATAGACGAGCGTGTGGACAATGCGAGCGACGGCGGCGACGCGGAACAAATTGCAGGCGATCGAGGGATTTGGATTTGTGCACACATAGATTAAGGCCATGATGAAGTATGGCAAAATGTTCTCCATGTCATTGCGATGCGCTCTAAAACAAAGAGAGAGAGAGAGTTAAAGCTTGTAATGCTGTATTCACACTGCGTCACAGACTGTCACAGAGCATTGTCAAATTATACACTGTGACACTCTGTGACTCAGTGTGAACCAGGCATAACTCACTCCAGGTATGGCTATTTCACACTGACTCACAGAGCATTGTCAAATTATACACTGTGACTCAGTGTGAACCAGGCATAACTCATTCCAGTCCGTGGACTATGTACCTGCGCACGCGTTCCACATGTGGATCATCAAATTGCACTTCAATGTTCTTAAAAAAGAGATCCTCCTCATTGGGAAATATCTGCAAAGAGTTTCACAAAATATCAAACAATTATAGCAAACTTGATGAGTGCAAAGTGCAAAAATGTTGCCGAGTCGTTTTTTACCTTGCGCCGCAAACCCAATGGAATGAGACCCACCAGCTGTGTGGAATGTGTTTATGTGGATGCTGAAACATTTCTGATTGGAAATTTGAAATGGGAAAACACTTACCTTGTAACGGAAACGCTGCAATGCCGTTAGCAAAGACATGAGCAGCATTTTGACCACCAACACTGTGGCCCAAAATAGATAACAACAAAATACAGGATTATCCAATGTGAGCAGATCCTTGGTTACATTTGTATTATTCGACATGTTGACAGCGCGTTTATTTCGGGTTTTTGTATTGTGTGTGTTTCGTGCAAAGTGTGGCGACTGATTGACGTTGCTCCAAAACTAAACTAAACAAAACAAAACAAATCAAAAGAGCAAAGCTCAATAAAAACAACATCTCCAAACTGACTGGCCAAACAGGTTCCACAAATGGCTAGGAGACTAGGTAACTGGGCGCTCATAAAAAACCACTCATTAAATCTTCCACCTCCCCCTCCCACTCCCGCCTGCTCATTTAGATATACTTAATAAAACGAATAATGACATAAACCGCCTCAAAGCCCACAATGTTAAAGGTTATGAAAAAGCTCAATATTCTCGCCGGCTGCGGCAACGGCACGCAAGCATAAACAATCGTGTGGATCACTCGCGCACAGGCTCCGATGCGTATGAGCAGCTTGGCGGTTAAGGGGTGGGGGCCACACGCCACATATGCCAGGGACATGAGTAAAAAGGGCAGCACGTTCTCCAGATCATTGCGATGAGCACTGCAAGCAAAACGAGAGAGAGTCAAACATTGAAAGAGAGCACTTTAACAAGTTGTGCACGTTAAGCACGGTTGCCACTTAAAAAATCTGATTGAGCCAAAAAAAAACTGCCAAATTTACTAAAAAAAAAAAAGAGCCAAAACTTTTTTTCAGTTCACGTTATTTTAGCATTTATTTAAATAAAAAATATTTCGTTCACAAACACTTAAAACAATAGCAATTATTTTTAAAGTATTTCACATTTTTTTAAATATGTACTTCAACCTAAAACTATACCTAATAACTGATTCTGAACTGATGAAAAAAAAGAGCCAATCCGAAAAAAAAGTGCCATTGCGCCAACAGGAAAAAATAAGCCAGATTTGGCGCAAAAACGCCAATTGTGGCAACCGTGATGTTAAGTTGCTAAACATGCAAGCGAGAGAGAGAGACAGCGTGGGAGAGTCAGAGAGGTTGAGTTTAACTGTGGACAAGTGCAGGAGCGTGACGTCACAAACTCTTTACTGCAAGCTGCTGTGTTTGATGCAGGCAAATAGAGTTATGAGTATTAGTGATGTAATCATGATGGAATAAGTATAAGGTGGTCTCGGCGTCAAAAAGTAGTCCGTTAACTATGTTGATAATCAGTGCGAGGGAAAGGGATAGCAAGCACGCACTGAACGTTTACGGACTAAAAACCGAACGATTCGGCTGCTGACGAGACCACCTTTTACTTCTTCCATCATGGATGTAATGAACAAGCTGAACGAATTTCAAATTCGAAACTAGATCAACTGGAATAGGATCCACTTACCGGCGCATACGTTCCACATTGGCATCGTTGAAACGCACCTCGGGCGTGCGTCCCATTCGCAGATCTTCCGGATTGGCAAAGGTTTTGGTCTTCATCCTTTGGCGTGCCGTCAACAAGGACATGCACAGCATCTTCAGTATGAGGACACTGCTCCAAAATAAATAACAACAAAATACAGAATTTGTTTGGCTCAACAATGGCTCCGATGCAGGCACAGACATGTTCATTGTCTCGTTGTTGGTGTCTTACTAACAGTATTTAATTTGATATGCGATACGGAGGACATTCGAGTGGAGGCCACATCACCGTACTCGAATAGCAGCTGCTTGTATTCCCAGCGTTTCCTTACCCAATCACAGTCCTGACCTGGTCTAATAATTTATTATTTATGTCATTCAATCGACAACTTGGCTTCAATTATTTATAATCTTGGTTCTATCAATTTCGCAATTTTGCAAAATGCTCCCATAAGACACTAACATATCATTAAAAACAAAAGAAAAAGTTCGCTATGGGCATCTTTAATTATAAATAATAGATAAAAGCTTTTAGAATTTCGGTCATTTCTTGCCAGCACAAGTGTAATTTCCCATAAGTTCAATGAGTATTACAGTTATGGTCACCCTAAGACAGCTGTGCTTATGATATTTGATCGCTTTATTATCAACAATTTCGACACTTAATTCCAGATTTTAAGCTTACACTAATTTCCAGGTAACATAAATCGAGCTTCCCATAAATGCATTCCACATGACAGTTATGGTCACCCTAAGACAGCTGTGCTGGTGATATTTGATCGAATTATCAACAATCTTGACACTTAATTCCAGCTTTTTCAACTTACCGTAATTTCCAGGCAGTATAAATGGAACTTTCCATAAGTTCATTCCACATGACAGTTATGGTCACCCTAAGACAGCTGTGCTTATGACATTTGATCGCTTTATTATCAACAACTTTGACTTTTAATTTCTCTTTCAGCTGCGTGCAAAAGCGTATCGCATTTTTGCTTATTTACTAGTGCAATTCTATAGGAATCACACACGTGGATACATATGTACATACAAATGTATGTAAATACATATGTATTTCATAGATTTGTAGAATTCGCATAATTTAGACACAGCCAAAAATAAAAGATCAAGGTTGCGTTTTTAGCAAACAACAAAAGACAAAAACAAAATACATAAATAAATAAATCTATAAGAACGCTAAGAAATTTGTGCATATACATATGTATGTATGTGTACATATATTTCGTTTGTATAAAAAGTAATAGATTATTATAATAGGCAAAATCAAATTAAGAATTCCAAAGCCAGCGGAAGCACTTCACAGATACGCACACACACAGTGGCAGAAGAGAGTGAGAGAACGAGAGAGACGCAACCAAAGAACAGACTGGAATCTCAAAGTTCAATCTTGTCGGCAAATTCCCAGTGTATGCAAGTGTGTTTGTGTGTGTGTGTGTAGTTCTATAACTAACAGAGCATACTTTCAACGACAGCTTAGTTTACAGTTTGTCGTTAAAGCGAACCAAAAAAAAAAAAAAGCTCGCTCCAGACAACAATGAAATTCAAAAGCAATTCGCCTTCTTGTATGGTTGTGTGTGTCTGCAAGTACATTTGCACTCAAGCTAATCTGACATTGGCTGCTAAGGATGAGATTTAAGAGCGACATCTATGCGTGTGGCATGTCAAACTGTACCCCCATACATACATACAGTGGCTCTTAGCATATTTAACCCATTACTCTGACAATTTACAAATTTAAAATAAATTTATATTTTAATGGCAAAGAGTTACAAATCAAATTTAAACGCAGCTTTATTTATTACTTTTATTTTCATTTTATTTTACATCTATTTTATATCTAAAAGAAGCAATAAAAACAAAAGTGTAGTGGAGCAAATTAGTTGTGAGCCACTGTGATGACGTATGCCAAGAGTTGGTCTTTGGCCGCCTTTAAACAACTTGTCTAAATTTAGTCAAAGCACAAAAGAGTTTTAATTTTGTGGTTGTTCTTTTTGTCTTTTTTGTTTTTGCTGCCCACCAAAATGAAACTTGCGTTCCTCGCTCATCGAATTTTCTCAATTCTTCGCCGCAGAAATAACAACAAAAACAACAATGTCTGACTCTGACGCTGACGTCGCGGCCGCAGTTGCGTCGTCGTCATTAGCCACGCAGACGTCGTCGACGCCGGCGGCGACACGTAGAGCGTTCAAAGTCCAAGTGTCTGGCCTGTTTTTTTTTGTTTGCTGTTCTTTTTGTTGTTGTTGTTGTTGCTGTTGCTGGTTGTTTCTCTTGTGGTCTGCTTTATGACGAATTCCGTTTAACTTTTAAACGGCGCGCACACACTCACAGAAAGACAAAACGAGCGTGTGAGAGAGAGAGAGAGAGAAAGAGGTGCATGTAAAACGTAAAGAACTTGTGAAACGATTAAGGATTGTCAAGTTCCAACAGGTGGATTTCAATTGCTAAGCAAAGTCTCTGTGTGGATTCTAAGCGCAAAGATGCGAGTAGTTTAGGTTCTACAGTGCCTACAAAGCTGAACTGTTTCATATGAAGATATGAAAACTTCAAGAACCTATAAAACTCTAAAAAATGATTCTAATACACTATGTAGACCGACAATAGTCTCTGGAAACTCGACTTTTACTCCACTTATACCCTAGAAATTCCCCGCAATGATCAAATGATTATTATAAAGATATTTTAATATTTGGAATCTATAAAACTCTTTAAAAAATTAATCCGTTATATATTTATATTCTGTTCTCGTAACTCGAGATGTAATTCACATATACCCTGGATTTTCATATCCCTGCAAAGCTAAAATATTTACTACGATGATATTTTATTTATCTGATCCTTAAAAAAAACTCTTCAATAAAAAGATACTGATGTATATCTCTCTAAAGTCGAATTCTACGAAATTTATACCTTACAAATTAATTTCCCTGCAAAATTAAACTAATCACATATACAGTCGAACTTCCCTAACTCGAAGTTTCTCTAACTCGAACAAAACCGAGTGGCAATAGCGTTTACTAAGCAAATTTCATACAATTCTACTTCCCTAACTCGAATTTCTCCCTAACTCGAACAAAAATATTGGCCCGTTTTTCTGTAAGTCGAATTTTTCGGGAAAATTCCCAATAAAGTTTGAATTTTTTTCGTTTCTATTTTATGCTTTTGTTACCGGCTCGTTTTTATACTTAATATTGATGTACGTTAACATATGGTGATGGAATATGATAGAATATTGCATCAACAATTACTTAAGCTAGTGAAATTGCTTTAGGAAAGGTGTTCGTAATGTACTTCTTTGTCAGCACATCAGCTCAAGATTATTTACCATGGCACCAGCATGTGTATTAAAATGTTTATCTTTTTAAGAAATCCTTTAACTAATTTGTTAAGAAATTTAAAAGTTAACCAAAAAATTTAAAGTGGCTGAAAAATATAGTGCCTCATCGAAAACAGTTTTTATTATAATATTAAAAAATGGAAAATTAATTATGTCATTTGAATCGGGAACTGAAAAGAACGATAAAACCTATTTTTGAGAATATTGACAGGTCTTGAACAAACTGGAATTTTTTTTTGTTGAAAATAACAAAAAAAGTTTTCTATTTGAAATGAATTTATGAATGAATGAAATTGTAGTTTCATTTAAAATAGTAAAAAAAAAAATTCCCTAACTCGAAGTCTCCCTAACTCGAACTTTTTTCTTGGATAATGGTGATTCGAGTTAGGGAAGTTCGACTGTATGTACATATGTATGTACACTGGAATTTCATATTCCTGCAAAGCTAAAGTGATTCCTATGATGATATTTTATTTTTCTGATCCTAAAAAACTATTTTATAGTAATATGTATTCTGATACAAATCGAGAACATTCTTTTGAAACTCGAATTCCACGTAATGTACATATACCCTAGAAATTTATATTCCTTCAAAGCAAAGATTTTTATGAAGATATTTGAAGTTTTTTTTGCAGATATTCTAATATTTGGAACCTATAAAACTCTATTTAACAAATGATTCTGTTAAAGATCGGCAGATACGGCAATATCTCTCGCAACTTGAGTTTTTAATGAAGATATTTCAACTTTTGAAGCCTATAAAATATTCTGAAATACATACATAGATCTGTCACAACTCGAGTTCTGTTATTTATTTTTGCAATTTATGGCCAAGTTTAGTAGCTCAAGTGTTGAGCAAGCAGTTTGTATAAACTACATTTATGATGTATGTTTTTCATTAGACGGGTGAACAGACTCTGGTAACTAGAGACTTTTAGCCAGAGAATAATATACTGAAAATATATCCCATGCCTGGCTCAAGTGCTCGACAAGCGATTCTTATGAAGATCCACAGCAATATGTGCCGATGTGCGATAAGAGTTGTGTTAAACAGACGACTTAAATGCTCATTCACCACATCACGATAATTGTGGGTCTCATAGAAAGCTTTTAGCACAACAAATGGGGGAAAAAAATGATGATTACATATTTAACTTGCTTATCAGAACAACAATTGAAAATCTAAAGAACTGCTGGACTGGGTACAGTATACAATAAAAAACAAATAAAAACAAAAGAACAAAAATAAAAAACAGAAAAGAACAAAAAGTCATGACGTACTCACCCGAATTACGCATGAAATTCCATTTTGTATTTTCATGTACAAAGTCCAGATATATCATCTATTCAATTTTAGATTCATGATTACAAATCGGGTTCTTAACAAGAATTCTTCAATAGCTTTGCCCCTTGATGGATTTCAGAGTCCGAACTTTACACTAGGTACATGTATACAAATATAGATTTAAAATAGAATATAATATAAGACACGATAAGAACGATGAGTGTCAATAACCGACAACACGATGTGGATTTCTAGTATATTGGGATATGGGGGCATTTTGGAGATAATATTTTTTTAATAAAAAAATCTGCTAATGATGGGAATATATTTGTTTTATTTAGTCTCAAGTCTTCAAAGAAACTATAAAATTTGTTCAAAAATTTCTGTTTTATTATAATTCAAGCTTTACTTTTAGGTAGAATTTTTGGTTCAACCCTAAAAATCACGCAATTACCTAAACAGTTGTTACAAAATGAAATACAAAAGTTTGTTTGAAATTTACACTCCATCCATAAACTCTGGGCTTTGCCTTGATTTACAATTCTTTTATGCAATTTGAGCTTTTTATAAATACAGTTACTCGCAGCGATTATTGTTTATTTGCACAGTTTATGATGTTTATAAGCATTATTAAACACTCTGATTACATTTGAAACGTAGTTTGTAACTGAGATTACACAGTCTCAAAGTTGAAAACTGGGTAATAAAATGACAAAGTACTCGAACTTTATACGATATCGATATCGGGCAAACCAATCAACCGATCGATGATAAGGGTTACAACATAGTATACAGTAAATTGTGTATATGACGAGTTTTTGAACTTTGAATTAATCTTTGATATTCATATGACTAAAGAATTTACCGTCGACCGCCGACGAACTGGGCCACGTATTAGACGGATGATTATTGGGTAGTGTCTGGAACGGGCTTATCGTCGGTACCAGACGGCCCTCGAAATGTTACTGTATACAAATTAAGTACACACTTAATCATTAGCCCGGTACTCAAAACGTACAAGGCGCTAATAAGTTTGTGGCAATGTATGTAACAGGCAGTGGGAGGCGTTTCTGGTCCCATAAGAAATATATATTCTTGATCAGCAATGACAGAAATTCAGATCTCAGAGATTAGCAAAATTATACATCCAAATATAATCCTCATATAATTAAAATATGGATTTTTTAAACTTTGTTTCTGAAAACGAAAAATAAGTAATGGGAAAACCAAATATGGTACAGCATATGGGTATTTCCAGAATCGAGAATGCGGCATTCGTACGTCTTTAAGTGACAAAAAATTTTCAAAAATATTTTTTCAACACTATTTTTATTATAAAAGACAAGCTTTGAGGACTTTTCGTTTTCGAATTATTTATAGAAAACAATGCATCGCGAACGCAACGAAAAATGAAGGCCATTTTTGACTTAATCTTGAAAAATGCGAAAAATCTTGAAAAGTCAGCGAAATGTGGCGAGTAATTTGAAAGAAAATACTCCTAAGCCATAATAAAATAATGTAGTTTGTCATATATAGGAAATATTTAGATATATGACTATTGTTAAATTTATTTTAAAAGTTTTATGCGAACGTGACAAGATTTCCGCCTTAGAAGTCATTTTATTAATTTAATATATTGCTTAGATAAAAAAATTGAATATTTTTCTGAATTTACGTGTTTTGAATGTGGTGAACTTTTTTCTGGAACTACCCATATGCATGTATTATTCTAAGAACTTTTTTCAAAAAAAAAAGACCCTATCTTGTTTTTTTTTTTAAATTTATGTTATCCCATTTTTTAGTACATTATTGCTTATGGCTCTTTTTTTGTGTGTGCCAATTTGTATTAGGGTATCTAAAGGTCGAGGTATCGGGGTCCAACAGTCGATCAAACTCCTCTTTTGTTTGTCATCTTCTGTTTTCGATTGCTGTTGAGTGAGAGAACCCGTTAGTGGACTTTGGAATAGCGCTGATATTACATCGATCTGATCAAATATTACGTACATATTTACTATGTAAAATGTCGACATCGTAGGCATGGCGCCATCAAGAACTCTGATGACATGATACTACTCAAAGTATAAACGCCTTATCGTTAGAGCAGAGACAGAGAGAGAGAGAGGGAGAGCACGATCGGGTCAAAGGTTTCGCACGCATACAAACAAAACAATTGATAATAAATTCCTTCAAAAAATTCTATGGGAGGGTGTGTGACATGGCAAATGGGGGGGGAGGGTGTTAACTTGGGCTGCGTGTTAATCTAGTTGTCAAGCATGGCGTGACTCTCTCGCTCTCAAACTCATTCTCTCTCTCTCTCAGCTCAGTCGCTCTTTGATCCGCCGACCGCATGCCTCTGTGATTCAAATTTGTACATTCCCGTTTCCCGTGGTGAGTCCAATTATGCAAATGTCTATTGGAATTGGCATTTTGCAGGCTCCAGGCATCGCCCCCCTTTTCTGACTGACGCCCATTGAGTATGCAAATAAACATTTAATTTGATTACACCAATTTCGAAACGTCATATTCACATGTTGAAACTCAATTCAAGTCCAAAGTAACAATGAGACACTTACCAACACCGATTGCATGAGACTCTGACAACACTGCCCAACAGCAGTATGTGCATGGCAATCAAATCAGCTCTTCGTTGAGTCAACTTTCGCTATGTTACAGCAAAGTTTAGAATAAAGCTGTGGGACTTATAAATTTATATCAATAGCAATGTCAAATTATGTGCAATTATTTTTAGGTATTCCATATTAGTAACCATTTGAAATTTAATAATACTTTTACATTTATTAAGAATGACATTAATTTAATAACTCGGCATTGATTAGGCGCCAGGTTTACATATAAACGATCTCTTATTTCGTGCCTGGCAACAGTCGCACACTTTTGTTGCGCACTGTTGATCAAGTGCAGCGCATTGCAGCTGAGCAGCAGCGGCAGTGCGCCGCCAGCAAAGTCCAAAACTCAAAGAGAGCGTCGCACTCACACACACATTCATACATACAAATGTTCTCTCTCTCTCTCTCTAGCGCTCGCTCACATGCTCACAATTTCGCTCGTTTGGTTTGGTTTTTTTGGCGTTACGCTCACCTCGTGCTTGCCTCCACGACGACGATGACTTCTGGAGGAGAGGCCCTTATAATAAACCAGCCGCGCAGCTTGCAAATCAGTCAGAAACGCGTTGAGTGCCACAGCGAGCAGACGTACAGCCAGTGTCCAAAGAGATTGTATATTCATCTTCTTCTTCTGTATCCTCCCACACACACACGGAGCCCCCTTTAAAGTTCTTTAGCTCGTGGTAGCCATACGCACAGACATACACACACACATATATTTTTCTTTGGTGCCTTAAAAAAAAAAAAGTGCCGTGCAAAGCAAAAGCATAAAATAAAAAAAGTGAAAACTAAGCAAGAAACAGAAACAGAAAAAGACAGAAAAGAAACATGGCAAGTGCAGATCAAAAAAACGCAACAGCCAATGGCAGCGCAAAGCAGCACAACAACAGTGCGTTAACAGAACCAACGGAGCCGCCAAAGGATGCAAAGGATCTGTTGCCACATCTGGAATCGCTGGAGAGGATCATCAAGCTGCCAGTTGTAAATGCCGCATGGGATAAATCACAAGATGTCTACGGCAAAGTGAAGGGTAAGTTGATAAACAGCATGTCATGTAATTATTTTGACAAAAAAAAAAAACGTGTTTTTTCTTTATAATATTAAAAAATGTACAATTTATATAAAGAAAATGTGCGAACTTTTTAAATTTGTCATAACAGTTATTTGACCAACTGTGTGTATCTGGAATGTAAGAAGTGTGCTCATTACTAGAGGTTATGCGGACAGATTGTGAGTGCAATGAACTCTCTCGAGCCGCCTGCCGGTGGTTCATCTAACGGCAAATAAAATTGCAATCCGAAATCGGAAACCAAAAACTGAAAACGTAACAGAAACTAAAAACCAAAGGCAAAGCAAAATGCAAAACCATAACCGTTGCTTAGCGCACACGCTGTTTCGTTGAGTCGGGCAGAGGCGGCGGCGGCGGCGCGACGTCTCAGCTGCGTTGCGGTTTTCGGTTTGGCTTGAGTGCAAAGTTCGCCATTTTGAGTGCAAATTGCTAATGACGAATTCGCCGCAGAAAACACTCAACTTAAACTCAACTCTCGAAACTTTTAATTGACCGACCGACCGGCAATTGCAATTGTCTGCCCATTGCCAAATTGATGTCAATTAAACTCAATTGACGCAACAATCAATAAAAAATTGAAGAGAAAGAAAAACCTCAGCGCATCGACAATAACAACAACAACAACCATGACCTGCACGTCAAGTTGAAACAAAAGAAATTCTTATACTAACACACCCCCCATCCCCTAGTACAAAGTGCAAAAATAAAAAATAATTTACATAACTTTAAATATAATTTTCGCCAGCCAAACACGTAGACTGAACTTTTTACTCTTTTTATTTCTTGCCGAACATATGAATAATGTGACTACACACATACATATGAACAGGTAAAAAGCTGCGCATGCATGCATGTGTGTGTGTGTGTGTGTTCGTGAGTGTGTTTTGCGCTATGAATAACTCAATAAAATGCAGTCAGTGGCGTATCCAATAGGGGGCGCCACCAGCAAATTGTTGTTTCCACTGACGACGACGCTGTCACTGTGTAATTGTGTATGTATGAATGTGAATCAACGATCGGTATATGTATGTATGTATGTATGTGTGTAATTGGACTTTCGACTTGTTTGTGTAGTATTTGTTGGCTGTTGTTTTTGTTGTAGTGCCACCTCAAATGTTAATAAGATGATGATGTTGCTTGATGATGACTAAATGAACTATCAAAGTCTAAAACTAAAAAAACGGCAGCAACAACACCAACAACAACACTAATAGCGAATCAACAATTGCTGTCAGCGCCGCAGTTCACGCTTTGAATGAGGCCCAGGCAACTGCGCAGTTGCTTATCAATCAAGCGATAACATGGGCGTACGCGACAGGGGGCGGGGCTGATGGGGAAATTTTTGTTGTGCTTATCACTTGCCTCGGCACTCAATTTAAAATTTTATAAATACATACATACATATTTTGTAGAGCTGAGAAAAACGTTTGCGTACAACGATTATTTATGAAAACGATAGATATTAAATTTATCGATGCTCTAAAATTTTGAGTGCAATTAAAAATATAAACAAGTTAAAATATCTTATAATTTCAACTTGTATGTTGCTTCTCCATAGTTTGTGTTTGAATATTAGTTAGATTAATCGATTGTCAGAATCGATAAGAATCGATTTTGCTCAGATATCTTATAATTTTAACTTGCGTGTTGACTTTTTACCGATTGCAAGACAGCTTTTGATTATAAACAACACTATCGATATAAATCGATTAATATGTCTCCTTCCGTCTCTCTCTCTCTATCTCTTTTGACAGGCAAAAATCGCGTCTTCAACTGGGCATTGAACGCAGCCGAGGATTGTGTTGCCCGTGCCGTGACGACAGCAGCTCCGATTGTCAATCGCTTGGATCGTCCCATTGCCTATGTGGATCAGACACTGGTCAAGGGCATCGAGCAGCTGGAGGTGAAGGCGCCGATCATCAAGGATACGCCCCAGGAGATTTACACGCAGGCCAAGAACAAGGTGATCGATGTGGTGCAACCGCATTTGGAGCGTGTCGTCAAATTCAAGGCAGCTGGGCAACAGAAGGCCGCCTCCCTGAAGGATCTGGCCTGGCAGAAGGCCAACGAGGTGCTGGCCACACAGTACGGCAGCCTGGCTGTCAATGGTGTCGACACCACAACAGCCTTGGCCGAGCGCCTCCTGGAATACTATTTCCCCAAGTGCGAGTCCGATGTGGAGGAGGATAATGGTGAGTTGGCTATTAATTTGAAATACTTTATTTGATTTAATCTCAGGAATCGCAATTTCGAGTTGTAAATCAAACCCATAAAAAAGTTGAATATAAAAACTGAGACACTTATCTTAGGGGTTAATTTTTTATTTAAAAAAAAACTTGATTAAAAATTTAATTTTGTAATTTTTTTCATTTGTATAAATCATAATCGCTACGATCCCTGTTTTGGTTCTTCTAATTTGCACCAAATACTTAAATGCACATCTTAGACAATTGATTAAATCAGCGGTGGGCACGCACGAGCTCCGGAAGCTAGCGGCTGCTCATGAATAAAAATTGACGGAATATTTCAAAAATAAAAATCTTTTTATTGAGATCATTATACAAATTAGAGATCAAAATCAAATTAAGTTCTATGAAACGATGCTTGACCAAACGGTTATTCATGAATCGGTATTTCGATTGGAATTAATTCAGTTTTTCGGTATAGATATAGTAAAAGAGTTTTTAGTTGTATAGAATTTGTTGGGTTCTAAAATTGGATGTGCAATTAAGTATATTATTATACGGTCTCTTTTTTTTGGGGGTTTTCATTTCTGTTTCCACGAATCCATTTAGCATTTCTCAACTTCAACTTGAATTCTAATTCTCAGATAATAAACAAAATGCTGTCGCGCGAAATGGCAAAAATGCTGAAAATGACAGTAAGTTTTGGTCTTGTTTTTTTTTTTGTTTTTGTATTTTGCTTGCTTGTTTTCCTAATTTCCTACGCTCTCTCTTTCGACACGTTTTAAGCGTGTTCTCTAACCAAGCATGAGTTGTAACTAATCCATTAAAACTAACCATAAATCATAACAAATTACAGTTTAATAAATGTTTAGTTAAAGCGGGTTTCCTATTAAGTCGGTGCTTTCCCCTTCCTCCCTCGACTTCTACAGTCTTTAACTGTTTTTTTTTTTTTGTATATCCCCTTCAATTGTCTAAAGTGTTGATTAATTCTTCTCTTTCTATGCCGCTCTCTTCTCTCTCTTTCTCTCTCTGTCTCTTGTAGTTGTTGTTATTGGGGAGCCCGACTATGATCATGAGATTGACACTAGATTCTTAGTAGCCGCCTCCACAGTATTTCTATCCATGTCATTGAAAATCATAACCGAAATTGTTGAATACGTTAGAAGAAATCCGGAAATTGTAGGCATTATCGATAGGGAAATCAACAAATTGATGGTAAGCGTACAATTCTATGGGGCAAGAGATCATTCAAAAAACTTATATATATCGTAATAAAAATAATGAATATTAAATGCATCCAAAAAAAAAAAAAAAAAACAATTTTACGAGCTAATTTGTTGATATTTGTTGTAAGAATGCTTTACTAAAAACTATAATTTATTTTTTGACATTTGTTTTAACAAAATGTTATACTCAAATTTAAATTAGAGAAAAATATTTGTTATAACCAGGGTATAAATCCCAATTGAATATCGATTTCAGTAACGGTATCGTTTATATTTTCGATTATCGGCTATCGGTTACACGATAATTGCACCGTTATGCATGAATCGGTTGCTTAACGGTAATTTCGATTGGAATACAGTCGGTTTTTCGTTATCGATACAATTAAAAAAGTCTTGTTTCGGTTGTAGTTACGGTTACGATTTTAATCCCTGGCTATAACAATGTTTTCTATATTGATCAACTTAAATTAATTTCAATCAAATAAATATGTGTATCAATTGTGTTAATATTTGTTCCCCTCAATTTTCTTGGTTGTCGTTTATAGTGCCAGTTCCCGCCAGCGAGGACCCAGTACTACACACAGTCCAGACAGTCGGCCGCTTATCCAATAAGATCTCGCGTCGCGTCTATCGAAATGTCTCCCGACAGATCAAGCAGGTCCAACAGGGTAACATCAACGATTATTTGAGCTCATTGATTGCCGCCTTGAAGTTGCATCAATATATCAATTTCATCAATTCATCGATGGGCACTAATGTTGAGCAGTCGACGTTAGGCAGTGACAACTGTACACCGTTTGCCAATAACTGTAACTCGAACCATGCAGCAGCAGCAGCAACAACAACAACAGCAACACCAGCAACATCCAGGATTCCATCAGCCAATTCCAACAACGTCAAAAGCAAACCAACAACAACAACAACAGCGTCCACCTCTGCAGCAGCAGCGGCGCCAACGTCGACGTCGGCAGCGGCAGCGACTGCACAGTAAATGTGTTGTTGTTTCAGTTGCCCAATTCAAGCAATAGAAAAAACAAAAGAAAAATTGCTGCACAATTTCTGATTATTTTATTTCATCTATTTTTGTTTTTTTTTTTGCGTTAAAACGCATCATAACACCCCCAACCCCCTGCTCCACCTTACTTCCCCACTCCACCCTCACACAAACACACACACACACACATCCCTTTTTTGCTTTGTAAATATTTATTTGAAGTAATCCACATACACAAACACATACACACGCATACACACACACCTATATATATATTTGATATAAGTTGTAGTTGTAGTTTGCCTTCCAATTTGAAAGGTTTTTAAAAATTTTTCTATAGTTTTTTTTAGCTGTGCTAAAATTACTAGTAGCGCCACCTGGCGGCCATGCTAAACCATAACCGTAAAGTCAAAAAAGTTCTAAATAGCGCCAACTGGCGGCCATGTGCCACAACATGCAATTTGAATGGAGTAATACTAAAATAAAAAAACAAATAAATAAATATTAAAAAAAAAAATACTAAAAAACATATACATACTCGTATGCATATGTGAGAAAGAGAGAGAGATAGAGGAGAGTGATCAACGATTTAAGCATGGCTGATCCTCATTATGTTAAATGATTATTATTATGATAATAATGCTGATGTTTTACTTATGTTTAATTAACCCTAATGCTAATGATAATGATGATGAATTATGCTTTATATGAAAAATATACATTTATATATATTATATTAATTATAAAATAAACACACACACACAACTAAATACAAATGGAAAAGTAATAATAAAAAAATAATAAGAAACCAAACAAGTTGTCAGTCTATAATTATTATTATCATTATTAGATAACGTTCATGTCAAGGCTTAAAAAATCATCAGACACAACACAAAAGGCATTAAATTCATTTTTATTATGACACTTCCCTGATAGACAAACACTCGAGAGATACAACAAAACTAAACTATATAAAGATATAATAATATATAATATAATATATTCCATTTTTACGCTGAGTCGACTTCCTATTCCAAAGTTCCCCCTAATAAAAACTGGCGATAAGAAATGTTCATCCATAAATTAGTATATATACTTTATTATACAGATATATTCATGGTATGCAACCGAAATTGTTGCTAGATATTATAAAAAGTTATCTCTAGATTCAATCCAATGGGATAGGAGCTCATAATTCTGCCGGCATCGCAGCCGACACACGTTCAGAGAGAGAGAGAGAGAGAGAATACGTGTGTTCTATAAATGTCACATTCTGCGTTTTGGCGTTTTTTCTCGCACGAAGCATCTGATCGGCTGATCCTTTTTTGAAGTCAGTCGCTGATTTGCGGTCAATAAGGAGAGATCGTTCAGCGCCAGACTTTAATCATACACTGCAACTAATGCATTGCTCTACATACGTTGCCAACTGTAAGGTTCGAATATGCCATCATTTAATTTTTTTTTGAGTGTAAAGCAGTCAAACCTTTTGTAACAATATTTGATTGTGTGAGTTTGGACACTACTTCACTGGGCTGATTGACTTTCTTTGAAAAACAATAGCATTTTGAACAGTTCTTTCTTTATTTTATGGCTGAAGTACCCGAAATAACCGTCTGATAATGCTATGGATTTACCAAGGAAATTGATTAAAATACACGACAGTCGCTACAAAGAGGAGATAACTCTGTTATTCCAAAGCCTATATGACCCAATTTACTTAAAATAGGGAAACTATATTAATTGCTTACTTGCGGCACTAGCGTACCAAGGAAGTTGAATAAAATACATGATACATAATCTAATTATCTGACTTTATTCGCTTAAAGTAGAAAAACTTTATTTTTTGCTCACTTATCACATGAATAAGTGCTATTATAAACTTTTTATTGTCTTTTAAAAAAGAACCTTTGTGTTCAATGTCCATAAATCAACAAATACATACATATGTATTAAACTTGTTTTCTACGTACGTCACTAGCGATAACAACTTTTGTTACTTTTTTTTTAAATGCTTTCAACTGCACTTTGATTAATTCAGCTGCATTTCAACAACCTTTTTTTTAGAAATATCCCTTGAGTAACTGCTTTAGGCACCAGCGTAGTGAGCTATCAACGGTTTAATTAGCCCACGTTTGTGATAAAATGGGCTTTATTTCAATGAGTTTCTCAAGTGATGCCTCTAGTGCAAGTACTCAACAGGGTGTATTGTCAGTTTAGTCACTAGCGTGAGTTGCAAATCGCATAATTTGGTTGTTTTATGGGTCTCCTAATTAGTAGGCTATATTTTGAACATAATTTTTAAGAGATACTCTTTGGAAATGTATTAAAATGGATGTATAGTTATTTTAGTCACTAGCGTAAGCGGTATAAATCGTTGAATTGAGTTGAACTATGAGTTTTAATTTAATTTATCAGCATTTAAATAGCTTTGTTAGAAGATATTTTAAGGCTATGAAGAGAAATGCTTTTATAGTTATATTAATCACTAGCGTGAGTTGTAAATTATAATACTATTATGGGCCTTTGATTAATTTACTGCGTTTCTTGGAATATTTTCCTTTAAATAAGCATTGAACTAAGGTCACTAGCGTAATTATATTTTCTCAGCTATAATTTTCAAGTCCGATTAAGGAAACTTTTCCTATCTAAAGACCACTTACTTTAAAAATAAATATAGTTTCGTCACTAGCGTGTATATGAATCAATTTTGATGTTGTGCTCTATGGGATTTCTGATACTCAGAGATGTACTTTGTATGCTGAAAACTCGCACCTCGTACAATATCCGATTGTTTATGGACATGACAGGCAATAAGTGCGACATTAAGTGTTAATGTGGTTTTTTGCTCGTGATTAAATTGCACGGTTACGGTATGAATTGTTATGGGTATGGTATGGCTTGGTTTTCTTATCACGGCACTCACCTGGGCTGCCTGGAGTGCCAATTCATATGAAGTTCAACAACAGTTGTTGCCGCTTAGGGCCTATTTATAGAGCGGGGCCTTAGATAACAGGGCCAACGCACAAAAAAAGGGGCAACACAATCTAAGGAATTTTGATATGTACAAAGTTTTTTTTTCTTTTTTTTGAAAGGTATTCGATCTCTGATGCTGACGTTTAGAGTTGGGCTTTTTAGTTCGATTTGCTGAATAAGTTCAATCGTTCATTTTTCAGTCGTGAACTAAATCAGTCATTTAGTTCAGTTATTCAGTTGGTCAGTTAGTCATGAACTATGAACGAGATAGTTTCTTTTCAGTTGGTCTGAACTATAAACGAGATGGTTTCTATTCAGTTGGTCATGAACTATGAACGAGATGGTTTCTATTCAGTTGGTCATGAACGATGAAAGATGAATAGGTCATTCTGATCAGTTAGTCAGTTGTTTATGAACGATAAACGATGTGAATAGGCTACGACTGTTTCTTTTTAGTGAAATGTGAAATGTGTTTTAAGTTTTAGAATCAAATAGACGACAAATGCCAACTAGATTCCGGATTTCCTCTTATTATTTTGGGTTATACTTATACCCTGGCTTTTTGAAAATGAGAAAAAAGAGTAAATTGGTTTTTAATTTTGGGCTTAAGTTACCTTTCACATTGTTAAAAACTTAAAAATATATAGAATTTAAACATTGTTGCATGTAAATAAAGAAGAAATTGAATCCATTTGCGGAACTCCATGTATTGTATTTCTCTAAGAAATTAAATTTTTTTTTAAAGAAATTACTGACCAACTGCGAAATGACCGATTTAGTTCATGATTGACTGAATAAGTTCATTAGTTCATCTTAATGACCCGTTCATTTGAACTTTTTCAGAACTAAACGACACAACTCTACTGACGTTGCTCGATGATCGATAATGATGATGACTTTGATGATGATGAGGCGTTAATGACAGCGAAAAAGGGCAACAAAAATCTGTTTCAAGCAATTTCAGTTTCCCTTTTGGTAGATTTTTCCCTTTTTGTGCCTCATTTCGTATGCCCGACTGTGTTTCAGTTTCAATCTGTATGTATTGTCCTGGAGCCTGAGCTTTCACATAGTTGAGATACATTTTTTGGGTTGCAGACGCCAAATACCTTTGGTTAGTTAAATATTTATACATGAGTAGAGACTCGTCTTTGGTTCGGCCCAAAAACGGTTCAGATTCCTACATATCCAAACATACATATGTATGGCGCATTCTTTTCCTTTTTCCTTTTTTTTCGTAGAGTTTTGTCTGATATCCTTTAAGGCGTGGAAAATATGGGGTATGCTGGTGTGATGCAAGACAAAAGTTATTAGCTGTAGACACACTTTTCCATTTAAAGATTCTCTACTTCATCAATACGTAAATCTTTTATCTATTTTTCTTTTTTCAAAATTTTCATATTGGCTTAGGATGTTCATTATTGAAATAAAAATTCAGATTTTTGGCATGTGCAAATATTTAAAAGCGTTCTTTATATTCTAAAAATTTCAACAGCATCGTTTGATAAGCATAGAAGCTATAGCCATTTTTCCGCCTACGTCACTAGCGTAACATTAAGCGCTGTTTACAGCGCTCTCTACTGGAGTTGATTTGATTAATGATTTTTTTCTTATTTACCAAAACTCTATTTTTTTTCTATTAAAAATACAGTTACGCTTAGTTTTTCCTCCACATTTTGTCCAACTTTAAAAGAGGATTAAAAAGCGCAATTAAGAACTTCGAGCTTTAATTTTTGGCATACCAAATTATAAATTAGTTTCTCTTTATATTCTAAAAATTGCAGCTGCATCGTTTGAAGAACAAAGAATTTACAGTCATTATTTCGCTTACGTCACCAGCGTTAGCTGAAGCACTGTTAACAGGGTATCTTTTGGCTCGACTAGAGTTTGATTTGATTCAATTTATTTGTTGATTTTTTGCAAGACGCATGTCTTGACTACTGCCAAGGGCGTCGGCAGGTTTTGATAAGGGGGACCAAACTATTTTTTCACGTTTGAAAAAACTACTCTGGTTGGATTTCGGAAACTAAATAACGTAAATTTGTGAATGTAGGGGGGGGAGGACATGTTCCCCCCCAGCCCCCTGGCGACGCCCTTGACTACTGGCGTACTGGTAAAGCGGGTTTCCAATGTCCACAGTCTACACAGACTTCTGTCTCCAGCCTACAGTCTACGATCTTCTGTGGGACGTTAATTTCATTAAAGATCATAATGATGTGAAGATGATGAGTTGAAAATTGTGTGTTGTTTACGCACAGAGGAGAATTAACATACATACATATGTACATATGTATATTATATATGGGGAGAGAAAAATTGGACTTTGATCAGACTCGAGTTGTATGCCCTTCTCCCCCTTCTGCCCCTTTCCTCCTTTCGGCGACGTCAGCGAGACTTGAGAGACGCTTCAGTTGGCAACGACGCGACGCGCAGATTTCTTATCACAATTTGTATAATAATAAAAGTTCCCAACTACGACTAAAAAAAAGTGCTCATATAAAGATTAATACAATAGAGTGGGCAGAAACGAGAGAGGGAGAGTGAAAGTGAGCGAGTGTGTGAGAGGGAGAGAGCGAGAATGCAGCGACTGCGATAAGACGGAATCAGGATGAGGCTGTAAAAGAGAGAGAGAGAGAGGGAGAGGGAAATAGAGAGCGTCGAAACGGGCGAGATGAACGTTCTTGAAATGTAGGCGTAAAGCGCAACGGAAGGAGGCGTGGCACAGCAATCAACGACGACGACAATTCTCTCTCGCCAAGTGTCAAAGTACAGAAAGTGGCGTGATTATTATTCTGCTTCTTCTCTTTTTATTATTATTATATTTGCCCATATGTATGTATGTACATATGTAGACAAATCTGTATGTTAGTGCTTGTGTATTGCTGATCTGGTTTTTGGTTTTGTAATTGTTGCACTCGGCAGCTGCGTCAACTGTCAAAAGCGATAAGAAACCGAAACCGTTAAAAAGAGACAGAAATAGAAACAAGCACGCAATTTAGCAGACACAACAACCCACACGCTCTATTCTGTTTCGATTCTGTTCTGGTTCAAGTACAAGCTAAGCACGAAGCCTTATCAGCAGTTCTCGCCCTCTCTTTGACACTCTCTTAGTAAGTGTTGGCTCTCTGCTTAGTAGCAGTGCTGCCAATATAGCTTTATTTACGTTAAATTAAAAAAAGGCGAAAAGCGAAAGTTATGCATTTTTCAAATATGATTTGCTTTTTTTCGCGTTAGAAATCACTAATAAAAATTGTGAAATAAACAAAATAAATAGTAATATATCAAAATAATTGCTATCAATGAAAAATTACATTATTTTAATATGGTTAAAGAGTGTTTTCTGCTAAATTACTCGCCGCATTTTTCAAGATGAAGTCAAAAATGACTTATATTTTTGTCGCGGTTGCGATGAATTGTTTCCTAAAAATAATGCAAAAACGACAAGTCAGCAAAGCTTGTCTTTTATAAAAAAAAAATGTTGACAAAATGTATTAAACACGTAAAAAAAAAACATTTCTGAAAATGTTAATTTTTTGCCTTTTTTTTCGTTTTAAGACGCGAATTTCGCGTTCTCAATCCTGGAAATACCCATATATTATTAAAAGAAAATAAATTCATTCAATATGTATTTATACTCAATTTTAAAATAAATTTCATTTAACTAAATCAATTTTAAAATTTATTACATCGCATTTTTTTGAGATTTGAGAGTTGCAATTGAATTGCTTAAGATTTTTTGCATATGTCTGAAAAAAAAAACAGCTTTTTTCAGCATGTTTTAATGGGAAAATTTAGCTTTTTTTAGTGCTGAGAAATTTTACGCTATGTAGCTCCAATCGATGACAATAAAATAAAATTATTTTAATGTTTTTCTGTTTGATTAAAATTTATTGAAAGCGCCTTTAAATCGAACGCAATTTGTATAATTATAATAATAAAATTGGATTGAACTATAGGTTATTTTAAATAAATACAAACTATGCGTTATAGCATCCGTGTCTTAGCACTTTTGTTAAGGATATTTCATACATTTATATATATATATATATAAGCTATAGGGTATTAAAGGGTATACACGTGGTCTTAAATTTAATGTTAATACAGTTTTGTGTTCAAATTAAATAATATATTGTTTTAAGTATGTATTTATTGTTATTATTTTATTATTACTTTAAATCAAACACTGCAGCTGCCATTTGTTGATTTTCCTGTTGTTCCTGTTGTTGTTTCGTTGTTAGTTGATCTTGTTGTTTTGGGTTATGGGCGTGGCCAGGACCTGGGCGTGGAAGTGTTCATAGTTTTTCATTGTCTAACATTTTATGTATTTGTGTATTTGTTGTTATTATTATTGTTGTTGTTTATTTGTTTATCACAGGCGCCCAGCACAGTTTAAAAAGTATCTGCAGGATTTGGGAATTATCCTCCAGAGCTTGGCATTTTAAAACTATAACAAATAAACGGTTCCATTTCGAACTTATCTCCAGTTTCTGGTGGGGATTCGACACTCGTTTCCATAGTTGCTTTTTGCGCTTCCAACGCATACATCCAGCAGTCAGATATATGTATGTATATCTTAAATATATATTCGTTATTTTTCATATTTGGTATCCTCAGTGTGTCTAAGGCTTGGCCGTCTGTGCCAAACCCGAGGCCAATCCTCCACTGCTGCCAGCTGCATCTGTCACGGGCTCAACACTTGGACGCTGCTTGTCCAGCAGTTGTATAAAGTATTCCTTGAAGACGGCATGATTATAAGAGACAAGTCGACGGAACGAGGCGATAAATGCAACCAGCTCCTCCTCGAAGTCAGCGAATCCAGAGGGCGGTGGCGGGATGTTGCCATTGGAGCGCAAAGCGACGCGCACAAAGCCATCCAAGCGATTAGCTGTACATGGAAATTGAAAGATCATTAATAGGAGTACAAATTGTTAAGGTATTACTTCAGCACAGTGTTGCCAGAAAAAAGTAGCTACTATGTTATAAAAAAAAACAGCGACTGATCGATTCCAATTTTTTAAATATTAATAAAAAAATAAAAATTATTTTCAGATTCTTCAACAAAATAAAAAATAATTTACTAATTTTAAATCTTCTTAAAAATAGTATGAAATAATAATATAATATTCATTTTAACGGAAAACTTTTTATAAAATATACATAAACATAGATAGTAATAAAACAAATATTTATAAAATACCTATATATCAAAGCACACTAAAAAAAAATATACATTCCAAAAATTCAGGAAATTCCAAAAATGCTTAAATAAATATGTTTTTGTATTTTAAATTAAATAAATAAAATTTAAGATATCCTCTGATTTTAAATTAAAATTTAAGTTCAATTAATTTTTTTTTTATTTTTTTCAAATCAAAAAATATGATATATTTGATAAGCTTTTGATGAAAACAGGAACTCTTACGATCAGATTTTTTTTAATATAAATTATTAAATACAAATTGAAATTGCTAAAATAAAAGTTAGAAAATAATTTTAATTTTCAATGTTGATTAAAAAATAAAAAAATAACTTCTTTAATGCTTAATTTTTATATTAAAAATTTTAAGCAATAGTTATACTATGATTTACAAAAAAAATGTAAATTAGTTTCTCAATACTCTTATTTTTTTAATTATATACAAATATCTCTACATTATCTAGCGTTTTTTTAATAAAAAATATCAAAGTCTATGTATCTATTAACAAGTTAAAATGGCAACACTATTATAGAACAGTACTTACCCATCAAGGCACGCACGGGCGACGTCTTGCTGGCCAGCTGATCGATCTGATTCTGGAGCTGTGCCTGCTGTGCATCACTCATTGGAGGCGCCTGCTCGCTCTCCAGGCATTCATTGATAAATGCACGTATTTGCTCATTACAACTGGCGATGGCAGCATCAATTTGACTGCAAAATGGACATCGATTAGAAAGAGATGGACAAAAGGCGAGGGTATTGTGATGCACTTACTCCTGTTGCTTCACATGCTGTATGAGAATGTCCAGTTGCCGGGCGAGCTTGACGCGATTCTCGCGACGTTGTGAAATCACTGGAACACCCTGGGCCATGGAGATGAGAGATGCACAGAGTATCAAGCGCTGTCCACGCCAGCTGAGGCCCTCAAAGCGTTCCTTATCAATGCTCAAGAGCTCGGGGAATTGCTTATCCGCCGGATAATCCAACAGCTGCATATACGCCTTGTAGATGATGTCGTCCGTGCTGTTGCAGCCAGCGCGATGACGATTAAGCCAATCCTCAGTGGCAGGAAAACCAGCTGAAAATAAAGTGGAAGTCAATTAAATTTAGAAAATACA